>JARHVA010003889.1:862500-1002500 GCA_037957365.1 Torreya grandis | reverse complement strand
AATGGTTCATTTTCCCCCTTTCTACCCTCCACAAATGTTATTTGTCCCTTGGAAATTTACCTTAGTCGATTTTATGTGAATCTCAAATTGTGACACGTGGCAGCATCCACTGGTTTTAGAAACAAAGTGAAATGAGGCTCAAAAGATGACACTTGGCTACATGCACTAAGTTTTGTCAAGTTTTTATTTCCTTAGTCACTTTTTCCACAAAAACTCCCTCCACAAGGGCACTTGTGTCTTTGATGCTTGGGGCACTCCTTTGAACATGTCGCTTGAACTGACTGATTGAACCAACTTTGGTTTAACAGTTTAATGGTTCATTCCCTTTGACCACTTGAACCTAGATTCTTTGAAACAAGCCTTATTGAACCCATTGAACCTTTTGAACCAATGTGGTTCAATGGTTCAATAGTTCAAGCAATAGAAACTTGTTCATTTTATTGAACCTGCCTGTAGAAGTCTTTGAACCTATTAAACCATTAGTCTGTCACTTCCTTGTTCTTTCTAAGCTCATTGATCTACATTGCACTGGTTGAACCTTTAAACCTATGAACTCATTGAACCCTTTGGTTCAAGGTTCAATGGTTCAATCAGTTCATTCTTTTTATTTGGCTAAGTCCTTTTGATCTTTTTGAACCAAACGCATTGAACCATTTGGTCGTTGAACCTGTAGAACTATTAAACCCATTGAACCTTTGAACCAAAGTGGTTCAATGGTTCAATTATTCAATTCTTCTTCTTTTTGATAAGTGTTTTGAAGCCATTGATCCCTGAAGCAGTTGAATTTTGAACCTTGACAAATGTGCTTAACTCTTGTTGCTAATGTTGAACCTTCGAACCCATTGAACCTGTTGAACCAAAATGGTTCAAGCTTCAATGGTTCAATGGTTCAATCCTTGATTAGAAGCTTCCCGATGAACTCATTTGGTTGAGCCTTGTTGTCGAACCAACTTTGAAATCGCCTAAGTGTTTGAGAGCTTGCTTCTTTCCTACAGAGTCTGTAGAAATCAACCTATGAAGTCCATTGAACTTGTCCTACAGAGTCCGTAGATTTTATTCCTGTAGAGTCCATAGATTCAAGCCTTTTGAGTTCATAGATTTAAGCCTACAGAGTCCATAGATTTAAGCCTATAGAGTCTGTAGATTTTTGAGAAGCTTGAAAAATTAGGAATTTGATTTCTTAGAACAAATTTTGAGAAGGGAAGAGATTATTTTGGTCTAAGGAACCAAAATAGTTCACATGTTGTCCTAAAAAATGAGAAGTCTATTTTTGGGGACAATAACTGGCTCCAATTGGGGAACTTCTATCAATTATAAAAAAGAATTGAAGGGAGTAGAATCGAGAATCTCCAATGTCTTCATTTTTACCATTGGGATATGGATTCATGTTACCCAAAAATGGAAGGAATAAAAAATGGAAACAAACAAAATAAAAGAGAATTAAAAACTATACAAATATACGTATGTATAGATGCAATGATCTGATACTTCAAGAGTTGAAGTGTTTTAGATGATGCCCATTGTGAGGCAGAGAAAAGAGTGTGCCATCTTAATATTTTAGCAAAAAGATATTTTCACCATGGTGTTGATGAATTATAAATGGGCCTCTCCAAAGGGAGTTGAACTTTCCATGTATCACTTTTGGTTCTCTCCTTTTGTCCCATAGCAGGACTTGATCCCCAATCTGGAAATCATAATTTTTGGCCTTTTGGTCAAAGAGTTTCTCTACCAGACTTTCATGAGCAGTAATTCAGTTCACCACCATTGTTCTCTGTTCATCCAACTTAGTCAAGCACATGATTCTCTTATCAAGAGATATTTCATATGCCTGATGTTTGATTGTCTTTGCAAATTTCAAGGCTGACAATTCTAAGGTGATTGGTATTTCAACATTGATACCATAAATAAGTTGAAAAGTAGACATACCAATTGCCCTCTTTGGTGTGATTCTATCTACCCATAGAGCATCAACCAATGCTTTATGCCATGTCCTTTGATTGTCATATGTTAGCTTCTTGATGATTGTTACTAGGTTCTTATTGCTTAATTTAGCTTGTCCATTCCCTTGTGGAAAATAATCAGAACAGTGAGAGAGTGTAATTCCATAATGGAAACAGAATTGTGTAATCTCCTAAGAGGTGAAGCAAGCTACATTGTCAGTAATAATTTTGGTTGGAACTCTAAACCTAGAAATGATATTCTCCTTGAGGAAATTGCATACAACTTTTGAAGTAACATGGTTAGTTGGGATTGCTTCTACCCACTTGGTGAAATAGTCAATTGTTGTAATGACATAATAATGTCCAATGCTTGAAGATGGGTTTATAGTCCCAATCAAATCAATCCCCCATTGCTGTAAAGGTTCTTCTATGATCACTGGCTTGAGAGGTAGGGCAGCTAGCTTGGGTCTTCCAACAAATTGTTCACAAAGTTCACATTTTCTCACCCACTGATATGCATCTTGGAAAAGAGTTGACCAGTAATACCTAGCTTGAAAAATCTTGTGAGCAATTATAGGAGTATAAAAATGTCCTCCATAGGCTAGATCGTGGAAAGATTTCAAAAGTTGGCTTTTTTTCTCTTTGTCTACACAGTGAAGGAACACTCCATCTATGCTTTTCTTGTACAAGCCATTGTCCTAAAGGACAAAATTGGGAGCTTTCAACTTGATAGTCCTCCTTCCTTTATAAGAAAAATGAGCAAGAAATTCACCATAAGGAAATGAGCAATACTTGAATACCACTCATTGGTAGTGGAGACAAAAATGACTGTTGGTGTGTCTTCTACTTCAGCCTCTACATGCTATGTATCTTCTAGCTCATTGTCAGCAATTAATTAGCATAGGCCTTTTCCCCTGACTAGATTTGTTGGCTTGATGTATAGATCAAACTCTTGGATATTTATAATCTAATTGCCTCTTTTTGTGCCAAAATTCTACTAAGCTAATATGGACTTGACTGTAGTGTTAGGAACTAAGGAACTAGTGCGTGAATTCAGGATATAGAAGCGAAAATGTTTGACTACTTTCACCACTGCATAAGCATGCTTATCTATGTTTGAATACTTCATCTCATGAGTTTTGAGAGGGAAAATCATGAAAGAAATAAGATATTCCATACCTTCCTTATCTTATTGAACAAGAATTGTTGAAAGTGTGTGTTCAAAAGCATAGTTGTATATGATGAAATCTTTGTTGTAATCTGGACAAATCAAAGTAAGGGCATGGGAAATGGTAGTCTTGATATCCTAAAATGATGACTTGCCTTCTTTAGTCTAGCTGAAGGTGGTCTTCCCTTTCATCATGTTCACAATGTGTCTAGTCTTCTTTGTAAATTCGAGGATGAACCTCCATAAGAAATTCAACTTTTCGAAGAAAGACTGAACAATATTTTTACATATAGGCAAATTAAGCTCTTGAATAGACTTGACTCTATCTGAGTCAATATTTATGGCTTCTTTAGACATAATGTGTTTGAGGAGTTTCCCCTCTGTTACTCCAATAATAGACTTCTTAGGGTTCAAAGCAATACCATTCTGCCAGCAACACTCTAGCACTTGTTGTAAGTGGCGTACATGATCAGATTGATTCTTTGAAAAGATGGTTAAGTCATCAGGGTATACCACTATGAATTTACCCATCTCATCTTGGAAAGCTAGGTCCATTGCTCTTTGAAAGGTGGTACCAGCATTTATCAAGCCAAAAGGCATTCTTCTATATGCAAATGTACCCCAAGGTGTGGTGAATGCAGTCTTGTGTTGAAATCTACACAAATGCAAATTTTGCCACTCTTCTCCCTTACAGGCACTATGTTTCCAATCCATGTGGAATGATGGATTGGGAAGATGATTCTAGAATGTATTATTTTTTTGTATCTTAGACAGAAGAGAACCTAATATTTTTGGATTGTACTATTTGGATATTTACTTATAAGGCATTGAGTCAGCGTTGAGAGGAATGTCATGATAGATTTCATCAAGTCTAAGAGAATTTAGGTCATCATAAGAATATGCTAAGACATCCATGTATTGACAGAGTAAAGTGGTGAACTTGAATCTTTCTTCAGGGGTGCATCACTTACCAATGTTAACCACCTTGGGATTTTCTTTAGTAGTCAGATTTACTTGATCGAATCTCTGAGAGAAACTTGAATCTATTTGTTGTTGTTTGATGAATCTATCATGATTTTCAAATACTTTCTCAAGAGAAACCAGACCTTCAGAAATTTTATTTCCTTTTTGATGTAAGAATTCTTCATTTATATCTGAACTAGATTCAGAGGTTGATTCATACCTCTGAGGTTCACTGCCTTCAAAACGTAGTTATTTGAAATTATCTTCTCATTCTAGGAAGGCAATGATTTTATGATCATCATTGAACACTTGCCAATGATTAGCATTGTCAAGAACACTTTGTCTACATACTAGCTCAATAGTATACCTATCTTCTTTGAAATCTGAGTGAGGAACTAAAAGAGTTCCTGAAACAGCAAGTGCATCAGCTCTGTCATTAGATTCTCTGGGTATGGTAGAAATGTTGAAAGCATCAAAGCTTTGAATTGGGTCCCAAACCAGGTTGTGATAGTGGCGTAATATTTCATTCTTGGTTTGGTATAAGTTTCTCACATGACACCACTAATTCAGCATCCCCTTTGGCATGAAGAAACTTGATGCCTTTGTCTTGAGCAGCCTTCAATCCAAGCAACAGAGATTCATATTCAAATGTATTGTTAGTGTTGCTAAATTGTAATTTTTAAGATAAAGGAAACATATCTCCTTGAGGAGATATCAACACAATCCTAGCTCCCAAACCAGTAGAGGAAGGACTGCCATCAAATTTTAGAGTCCATACCTCATTAGATACTAAATTTTCTTTAGACTTTCCTTCATTACAGAGGAACAGTCCTTCTCCATTTGTATTGGAACCTACTAGTTCTTCTGCTATTCTAGTTGAACTAAATTTTGGGTTGACATTTTCAAGAATTTTATCAGATGTTTCATGTACTTCATCTATAAATAGAAAGTAGTTACCCATACCTGAGGATTCAAAAAGAATTTGAGATTTAAGGGCTGATGTTTGGGTGACCACAAATTTTGCCTCCTTTTTAGTGAGCAACCTCTTCATTACACATTTGACAGGGATTCTTGCCTCAGATAGGTCCATGCTTATTTATCCTCCCACGTCCTTGTAGAAATTTCATCCAAGCAAAATGCCATAAGATGCTGGGACGTTAGCCACCAAAACAATCACCTTTATTCTCTTGTCTGGAAATGTTGTAAATGCAAGTTGGGCATATTTGATTTGACCCAGTAATGGTACTTCCTTATTTTCCATAGAGAAACATCTCCCAAATGTCTTGGTCAGTGTGAGTCCAAGAGATTCAACTACTTTAGTATGCATGACATTGTCAGATGTGCTTGAGTCTATAATACAATTACTTAGCTTGTCACCATTTATTAACATGGAAATATAGAAAAGTTCTATTTTCCTAGGGGTAGATGGCGGAGTAATGACAAGATTATTCAGAATGGGCATGTTCTTTGGTAAATCAAGAGTTACCTTTTTAGCTTCTTGTCCTGTAGGGACTGTTTGGTTCTTGACACATTGGACCAACTTATGTAATTAATCAAGATTAGATTGCAAATATTCAGATTCAGACATTTGTATTTTTGTCTTTTTAACATGATCAGTTATGTCAAATGGATGAATTGAGCTAGGTACAGAGGAAGGTATTTCAACCTTTGAGTTTTAGGAGGGATGGGAGGAGGGCTACTTTGCAAAATTGAAGTAGAAGGTGAAGGTGAAATTGGTGTACTTACTTTTTCGATGATCACCAGATCCTTTGACTGGTAAGGCAGAGTGGTTCCATGCTTAGCAATTGTAATTGTTGGTTGAGGTTGCTCCTCTATCTTTCCTTTATCATCTTGCTGGATTGATTGGTTCTTGGACCTGGTAAACACTGCATATGATCCATCAAAATCTTTTCCTTTGCTTCTAGGTTCATCACGGTAGTTGAAGAAACCAATGTGGGAGTCACCAACTGATTCTTCTTGATTATCTACAAGGAGATTAGTGTCATTTTATTGATTCAATTTAGGCTGAAAAGAGTTTGACTCTGCTTCAAGATATCCCATTGCTAAATTGGTTGGAGGAGCTTCTAGGGCAAGTTTCCCTTGTGGAGGAGGAAGATGATTTTTTTGCCCTTAATTCTTGGTAGCATTGCCCTGATATGACTAATTTGGAAATGTCCTTCTTAGCATATCTCTGTATGAAAGAGTAAAAGACATTCCTTGTGCCATTTTATTTTTAAGAGCAAGCAACTCATTTGCCAACTTCTGCACCATTGGATCTGTGGTGCCTATAGATGAATATTTAGAAGATGATGAAGGTCTATTTCTTTTTGGATATCTTCTTATATTCCCTACTAAGATGAGATCATCTTCTACCTTAGTGGCCAAATGTTGAGCTGTAGCAAGATCTATTTGACCAGCATGTCTCAAAAGAAAACTTATTTTAGGTAACTGAGAATTAATGAAGAAGCATTTGAGATTCTCAACTATAGGTTGAGAAATTATAGGAATTATGTTCCTCAGTTTGTCAAACATGGCTATGATGTCCCTCCTTAGTTCATGAGGTTCTTTCTTCATCTGTGTAAGTTGAGCCAGAAGTGCATGTGCATCTTCTACAAGTTTGAATCTAGCTTCAAAATGAGCATTGAGGGTATTCCAATCAATTACTGACTAAGCTTGTAGATGATAAAACCAATCTATAATAGCACCTTGTATTGTTTATACAAATAGCCTGGCTGCTACAACTTCAAATTCTACTCCAATTATGCCATAGGCTATGCTGAAGGCTATAATGTGTTCATCAATATGAACTTTCCCATCACCATAGAATTTGGGGAAATTCTTCTTTGAACTACGTGGAAGATCATGTAGAGGTGAATTAAGATTGAGGGGACCAAAAGAATTACCGCAGGGGCCGTAAACTACCATTATATGACTATGAAAAGGAGGAATAACAAATCTCAGAGGGGTAATTATTAGCAAAGCTTTATTAATAGTAGAAGTGGATACTTTGTTTGGTAATGGAAATCTAACTTTAGTAGGAGGAAATCTCTTGGTTCATTGGAGGCAAGATGGTGAAGGAAACAGATCAAAATTACTTTGTTCTACCAACTCGAATATAGGGTCAACAATACCTTTAGCCCTTTGCCTTTGTGTATACCTTGAATCTGCCAGATTGTGAAAAAAGAAAGGAAAAGAATTGACTTTGCTTTAGTTTGAAGCTTGAGGCTTTAAACTATGTGTTCTTTCCTAGTTAGTGTGGAGGTGAATGGTAAAGCTATAATAATAATGGGCAAAACACAAAAATGGAATTGAGTTTATAATGGATAATGGTAGAGACTAATTTCATCTAAAAATTAAGTTTTCAGAATGCACATAACTATATCCCCAGTGGAGTCACCAAAAATTGTTGGTTGAATATTTTGTTGATCAACGTACTAATAAACAAAATAGGTCTGATCATCCAAAATAGGAAGATTGGTCAGCCAAATGTGTAATTTTACCACATAAAAAGGGGACTAATCTCTCCTCTCATCAAGGGGAGGTTCCCTATATATATATATATATATATATATATATATATATATATATATATATATATATATATATAGAAAATAATAGTCAAGGGTAGTATAAATCATCCATCTCTCTCTTTTTAGAGATGATGACAGAAAGCACTCCTCTTCTTTGAATGGTTAGTTGAATGGTACTTTTAAAAGAAGAGGAGTGCTTTTTAGAGTGAGATACGAAGGACAATGAGGGCACAAAGTCATCCCAAGGTACTTTACTTAGAAAAAAAACAAAACACACTAAAACAAATTATGGGGGCACAAAGTCTCTCCGTAGTTGGCTTCAGGATGCCTTCCTGACTACTTTCACTAAATCTACTTATTGAATTAAAGGAACAAAAAATTTATTAAGGAAAAAGACATAAGAACAGTTTCCCCAAAAACAAATATATCATAGCACAAAGTTTGAAAAGTCACTTGATTTCTTATTCCAATAATAAAATATGAACAACAATCTGAGCTCAAATTCTCAATAATGCCTTTCAATTTGGGAAGAGTTTTGTTTCTAATAATATGAGAGCCAGATAGCCACAATGACAAGAGAGTCTCTTATATAACATCATCAAGAAGGACTTAGGAATAGTAACACATCATCTTGCATTGAATTTTGTTAAGAAGACATGCTAGAATTTAGGGGCACTTACCCATTTTTTTTTCTCAATGTAAAAAAATGGGTCACGCTATTGAAAGTTTGTATCTTTCAATATCCACCTGGCAGTCTACTTCTAGAAACATATCTAGTGCGTAAATGTTTTTGGTCATTCCTGATCTTTACACTCCTCTCAATGGTTCTTCCGTTTGCCCTTGGCCTTAAAGCCTTTGAATGTATTCAGTTTCATGCTTAAACCTAAAAGGATCAGTGGCTATTTCATTGTTGTGACTTTGACATCTGCGGGCATGTCACTTTCCTTGGCAATTCCATCAGCTTTGTCATTTGATTTTTCTCAGAGGGGCCCTGCCCTTCAGGGCCATGAGAAATGGTCCACTTTGGGTTGGTAAGAGCCCCCTGCAAGGGTATCTACCCTTCGGGCTTCTTTCTTCTAGTGAGCTTTATCCTTTATTTCCTTCGGACAAAATGTCTAAAGGAATTCCTTAAGGCAATTTGTCCAAAGAAAATCTTCCTTGCTTTATCTTTCTACCGAACATTGCTTTATTTTTTGGGTGAACTCCTTTGGACAAATTATCTATAGGATTTCACTTTGTCCTTTTCCTTGTTCATTTTCTCAAAGGAATTCACTTTGTCTGTTTTGCTAGGAAAATTTTTCAGAAGGAAATCCCTTTGCTCTTTTGGCCTTTGAATTGGTCCATTTGCCCCCTTTCTGCCCTCCACAAGGGCTATTTGAGCTCCAAATTATCCTTTAAAGTTTTTTCAATGGTTCATTTTCCCCCTTTCTACCCTCTGCAATGGTTATTTGTCCCTTGGAAATTTGCCTTAGTCAATTTTATGTAAATCTCAAATTTTGACACATGGCAACATCCGCTGCTCTTAGAAACAAAGTGAAATGAGGCTCAGAAGCTGACACTTGGTAGCATCCACTAAGTTCTATCATTTTTTCTATTTCCTTAGTCACTTTCTCCACAAAAATTCCCTTCGTAAGGGCATTTGTGTCTTTGATGCTTGGGGCACTCCTTTGAACTTATTGCTTGAACCGACTGATTGAACCAACTTTGGTTCAATGGTTCAATGGTTCATTCCCTTTGACCACTAGAACCAAGATTCCTTAAAACAAGCCTCATTTAACCCATTGTACCTTGAACCCATTGAACCTTTTAAAACCAATGTGGTTTAATGGTTCAAGCATCAAAAACTTGTTCTTTTGATTGAACCTGCTTGTAGAAGTCGTTGAACCTCTTGAACCATTAGTCCGTCACTTCTTTGTTCTTTCTAAGCTCTTTGATATTCATCACACTGGTTGAAACTTTGAACCTATGAACTCATTGAACCCTTTGGTTCAAGTTTCAATGGTTCAATCAGTTCATTCTTTTTATTTTGATAAGTCCTTTTGATCTTTTTGAACCAAACGCATTGAAGCATTTGGTTGTTGAACCTGTTGAACCATTGAACCCATTGAGCCTTTTAACCAAAGTGGTTCAATGGTTCAATGATTCAAGCCTTCTTCTTTTTGATAAGTGTTTTGAAGCCATTGCACCATGAAGTAGTTGAACTTTGAACCTTAACAAATGCACTTAACTCTTGCTGGTGATGTTGAACCTTTGAACCCATTGAACCTGTTGAACCAAGATGGTTCAAGGTTCAACGGTTAATGGTTCAATCCTTACTTAGAAGCTTGCTGATGAACTCTTTTGGTTGAGCCTTGTCATTGAACCAACTTTGAAATCACCTAAGTGTTGAGAGATTGCTTCTTTCCTATAGAGTCCATTGAACTTGGCCTGCAGAGTTTGTAGATTTTATTCCTTTAGAGTCCATATATTTAAGCCTGTAGAGTTCATAGATTTTTGAGAAGCTTGAAAAATGAGGAATTTGAATTCTTAGAACAAATTTCGAGAAGTGAAGAGATTATTATGGTTTGAAGAACCAAAATAGTTCACATGTTGTCCCAAAAAATGAGAAGTCTATTTTTGGGGACAATAGGGATGATGAGAGAGTGATTAGGGATGATGAGGGATGGTGAGCGCTAATGAGGAAGAAATTAGAGACTCTTAAGAAGTGATTAAATATGATGAGGAATTATGAGGGTCAATGAGGGAGTATTGAGGGATGATGAGGGATGAAGAGTGAGTGATTAGGGATTATGATGGATAGTGACAGACAATTATGGAGTAATCAAGGATGATGATGGAATTATTGGAAAAGATTAGGGATAGTGAGGTTTAATGAAGGAGTGATTAGGGATGATAACGAATGATGAGAGATTTTTTATGGGTGATGATGAATGAGTAATAAGTCATCAGGGATGAGGAAGGGATGATAAACACATGAAATTAACACAAAGTGGTTGTTTGATGTGTGTAGGTCATCCATGTGACCTATGTTACCCTAATCACACCAAATTTCATAAATTTTAAAGTGATTAGTTTTAAAAATTAAATTTGGACAAACACAAGTTTTTTTATAAATGCTAGGAATCAATTTAAAATGCATGAAAATGCAAACAATGACTATATGATTACCAAAAATAAACATCAATTATAAAAGTTATATCCTGAAATCCCTGGGTTCAACACTTAAACCCTGAAAATGACTAAGTACTGACAAAATAAGATTTTGAAAAACCTTTTTCTGCATAGTAAGGCATGTATCTATAATACTAACTCTATCAAATGTAGAGTGACCTTAATTTATTATATTTAATAAAGTAATCTTCTAACCAAAAATAGCTTCATGTACATCTCCACATGATTTTGTGCTCAAAATAACAAGAACACAACTTTGGTATTGATTTTATAATAATGTGATCCCATTATGTATTAACCAAGATTCATTCCATGTACATGTTCATGTTCTTTAATGTTTAAAAAAAAAATAGGAAAGTGATCACATTATTATATTTACATCTACTTAAATCCAAGACTATGCTTATGAAATGGTCACATCAAATCTAGATGATAGAAAGTTTCAAATTATTTTCTACAATATTTTTCTTCCATCACTCAAATAAAAGTTTACATTTTCAACTTATCAATCTTTTGATTAACTTTTCCACATTCTTCACAACATCAAAAATAACATTTAGAGGACAATATGCTTTATCTCATCTACATATACAAACTCCAAATATGATACAAAACTAAAATTAAAATCTAAAACTAATGATATGTATACTTTTAAAGATAATAATAGGCCAAAACTATAAATTAATTTTAAAAACCTTAGGACATGCTTGTCCTTCCACCTTATAAGAAAACACAAAAATTCAAAATACTATCCAACCTACTTTAGAAAGTGTTTAAAATGCTTACTTTAATTCAAATTGGTTACTTTACCTAAGCCATATAAATTTCATATTACTTGAGATTTTCATAAATTATATGATTACAATAAATGTTGTGCTTGCCATAGAGCTTCTAGACATTCTACTCGTCAATCCTACAAACTACAACATAAGATTCATGATCTCATCGATAGCAAAACTATTCAACTTATAGGCCATAATTATATATTGAAAAAAATCATGATTATTCCTAATAAATTGTTTCAATTTTTTAATAATCCATTTAAAAATCATGAGTCTAAGAAAAAAGATAATGTTCATATGACAATGCATATTCATCATTTGACTATTCCACATGAGATTGAGATTGTTAACATTATTGTAATGGTTTTGGAATCTCAACATAAAAAATCTTATATTACATTGTAAGAACATAATATACCAGATGATGATTCAAACAATGGTCCACTTTATATACAAGGTTTTGATGATTAGAATCCTTCAATTAAACATGGCATTATGATTCACAACAAGTCTAGTGAAAAAATAATTTTAGTGTGATTCCTAGCTAGTTGAGGCTATAGTGAGTGATACATGGTGTGACTATGACACTTAATATTTATGAAAAAATTAAATATACACTCATATATGGTATTACATTACTAGGTGTGGTAAACCCTTACACCCTATTACTATTTTTTAATGTATTTGTTAATATGGTGAATATAATTTATTACTTGTATCTCGATGGCTAAATAAAATGAGAGATACTGTCTAGACTAGATCATCATATCAATTTTATGTGTATTACTAAGAAAATACCATTTACAGAAAAAATATGAGCTATCTAACATTAGTGATCATCATTAATGCTTCATAAATATATTTTATTCAAACTCATGTGGTACTTGTAATACTTTCATCATTTATCATTATGGTTCATACTAACTTTGCATCTAAAACATCACCTCCTATATTTAATATTCATAAACTTTCATCTTTGATACCTACAATACATACTCATCCATGTCGCAATATTGATTTGTGACCTCTTGAAGTAAATCATATCCAAGTACATGAGCCGACTATAGTCTCACCATGAAATATTATTTCATTTTATTTTAAAAAGTTCCAAACAACTCTTCAATCTCACTATCACCATATCTCCCTTTGAGATGATGATTTCATCTATTAAACATCTTATGATTAATTCTCCAATACCTAAAGTAATGCATTTGACACCCCTAGTCATGACTTTTATATTTTATACGAGATTATAAGCTAGTTATGATAGGTTATCTCTTGTGCTTCATTGACATATCACTATTTTACAATAGTTTATTTCCATACATAGTTTCTTTATTATATATTGATGCCTTTCATGTAATTTAATTCCTTGAGTTTGATTACATGCCTTAAATATTTATTTCTGATTAGACATTTAGCACTTTCCTTATTTTGTCTCAACATTCTTATAGACCTTTATTTTATGTTCTTTAAACTTTCATTGGTCCTTTCACTTTTATTTTTTATTCCGTTGAAAACACTTGCACGTATTTTTTATTAATGATATGAATTATACAAAGACCTCCCATCCTATTATATATTGAGTTATGAGGTAATTTGTATGTTGTTTGGAATCATCCTCTTCTACTTCTTGTTTTTTCCCCTTGGCCTTCCTATTTGTGTTTTTCTATTAATATTTGTCTTTAATTTATATTTTTATTGATTTATATTTTCTTACCTATTTTGTGTGCCCCACGCCCTTCATTTTTACAAATCTAACTATTTGTCTAAAAATATTAAATTTTGAAAACATTAGAAAATGACAAAATAAAATGTTTAATTTCCTTTATCTATGTCTATTGATACATATCTAGTTTATTTATACACATTATATGTTTTACATGTACATGTTAAATAGATGCTTCTTAGTATATTGTGTAAGTGGGTGAGATGCATGATATACATGTTTCATGTAGTCATCGAACTTTAGGTTTTCTATGGATACTTCCATGCCAAAATATTATGGGGTATTACCACATTTTTGGTTTTTGTTATATTGGGGGCATCACTATACAACTTATTTTATGATGATATATTTCTTACTTTTCATTTTTCATATAGAGATACTTAAATTTATTGCATCATATTTTTATAGTATCCACATCTTGCATGTTACATGCATATCTATAGTATGTTATTAATTTTTAATGTTTACAATGTTACATTGTATGTGTTTCTATAGATGTTCAATTTCTCGCAACTATATTTTTGTGCTTGTTGTTTCTTGATGCATTTTTTAGTCCTATTGTTTAGAGGATCCTTTACATTTCATGTCATCATGTATTTTGAGTCATATGTCTTACGTGATGATTCCCTATATATAGATACATAATTGTATGCGATTTTTATGATAAACTATGTTTGGTTCCATGATCTATAAAATAAACATTACTAATTGTGTTATAGTATGCATGGTGCCTGTGTTTCTATGGCCTTTACCATCCATTTTTTGTGCAATACCACTATCGTGTGTGTGTGTGTGTGTGTGTGTGTGTGTGTGTGTGTGTTTATTTTATCTATCTATCCTTCATAGGGGTACATTTACGACATTACAGACATGTTATTTGTCCCTATCTTATTTTGAAATGAGGGGCATTGTAGCTTTACACATTTCCTTAAGCTTACTCATATTTATCATGGACATAAAGGGTGATAATTGGGGCATAACTTCATTCCCATCACTTGGATACATTAAAACATAGAAAAGATGTTATCTATTTTATACACATACCTATCAATATGTACAAGATGTTCTATAATCTATATGGTTTTACTTGAAAATATTATCTGACTATCTATATTACTATTGAGCTTTTCATGATGATATTTTATGATTATTTCATACACACATTTGTATGATTTTTCAAGGATTATAAGAAGCTTTAGTTATCTTATGTAATGAAACATGGTTCATTTAATTCTTTGTTTTGAGATGAGTGATTATAGGAACATGTTTGACAATGCATCATCTTAAAATGGGGCATATATACAAATGTTTTTACTATATTTTTCCAAATTGAGTAGGGATGAGTGAAATTAAGACAAGATTGAGAAAAAATGAGGAAAATTAACAAAAATATTTAACAATTTGAATGGATTTGAATGGATTTGATAAAAATAAAAGTGAAAAATATGACATTATGATAGGTATCTAAATTTGTAATCAATAACTGAAATTTATTTGTCAATAATTCCTCTAAAAGTTTTAATTATTAGCAGAGCATTAGTAAAGCATCAGAATATGCTATTTTATTTTTACTAGATACAAAAGAATGGTTCATGTAACATTACTTGTATTCATTCTTATGCTCATATTTTATTTATTTTAAATTTTATTTCATATTTAATATTCACTATGAAATGATAGGAAATTGAGTATGTGTTTGTGATTTTCCATTTCCTACTTATATTATATATTTTTCCAAGATATGGCATTGCATGTGGGTGGTGTCCCTTTTGAGAATCATTCAATTCATTAATACTTCCTGAGGTTAGTCAAGTTATGTTATTTAATTTATTTATATTATTAATTTTATGCATGCATGTATTCACATCACATATTTACATTAAATTTGGGGTACTCTGTAGACACTTAATTTAGGTTTAAGATCCTTTTTCATTTTTTATTTTCTCCATTTTGTAGAATTTTATCACTTATGTATCTTTGGATATTGTTTTACACTTTATAGACCACATTATAATCCATCCAACCTTTGATCCCTCTATATTTATTCAAAATTATATTAGATTTATCTTTTTTAGCTTTTGGGTCTTAGTCATGAATTTTATAAGCTACATGATTTCATTCTATACATTTTTTTTTCTCTTGGGTAGATTCAAGAACCCATAAAATCCATCATATGTGTTTTTTGTGGGTCCTTCCTATTTTAAAGATGAAGTTACACCATTTGGATATGTGCTTTCAAGGATTCTCCCTTCAGTAGACACAAACAAAACACTCCTCAGGTTGTGGGTGACCTGATGTGAGGAGTGAATCCCTAGAGAGGGTTAGTTTCCCTAATGTATCACCTAATTATAATCTAATATATTTATAAAACAAATAAAGAGATAATATAATAACATACAAACTAATGGAAACTAACAATGGAGGTGATGTAAGAAAACTTGTTTGACTCTTCTCTTTGCTTGATTATGCATACATAAGTTGAAGAGACTAAAATCCTACACAACTCACAATTATTAAAACTTGGATAAATATTTTGTAGGAATTCATGGATCTTGTGATGACACTAATAAGGGATGGCAAATGGAATATCCATAACTAAACCTTACATAAACTCCTTATCACATAACCTACAATTGATAAATTAGGGATTTCTTGCATAAAGGTGAGAGAATTTGACAACATATTAATGAGACTAATAATTTCATCAAATTATAATATAAAAACTACATACATCCACATAAGAGTTCTTCTCCAAAGAGTTTTTACAACTATAAAGGCTTCAAATCCAAAACTTCAAGAAGGATCCTTTTCAAATGGAAAGGAAAAACTTTTATAATAATTTTACATAAAGAAAGAGAGACATGAGAAAGAATTATTCAAGAATTCTAGGATATTTTACCTGTTTATGATTAGAGATCAGATGTAATCTTTGTCCTTATGTTCCAGAGGTCAATGAAGTGGACTCTATTTTAGACAAGATCAATCACTTGTATTTGATTGCATATTTTGTTCCCCACTCTCACATGGATGAGACCAATTAGAAGTAATAATCCAAGATAGCTTGTAATCATCCTGTTTACATTACAAGACAAGACGATCATAAATCCACCTAAAGAAATGTGTTGCATTCTCATCATGTGAAAGCAAGCACATGTGAATCATTCAAAACATATCATAATTATGAAGACATCCAAAATTATTCGAGACTTTTATCATGTCATTTCTTCACAAAATTTCTTGTGGGCCATACCAAATCACATGCCTAGTAACTTCCAACTCACCGTAGTGAATAGTAATACTGAATAGTGTCTACATGAATAGTGCCTATGAATAGTGCTCTAATGCAGGGGTGTCACTTATAGGATGCCTTTTATTTTAAAATTTTGTTTTATTTCATTATTTTTGGTTTCATGATGCCTTGGAAGGATTTGAACTGTCTCAATCATCCTTAGTTTTCAAATTGGTAGCTTAGGATTGCATCTAGGTAGTTTCATATTTTAAATTTCATGTTTTCTTGCCAAAGCACAATATTCAAAAATTTGAATTGTTTTGCATATGTTAGTGTTTCAGCGGTCAATTAAGGATTTTGTTTAGGATATGAAATTTTTTTAACACCTATAGAGGCCATTTGAACCCATGTCAAGGGTCAAAAAAATTCAAATATATAAAATTCTCATGTTGCACTAAACTTCATGCTTGTAATTTACCTTTGTGAGAGTTAGAGGTGGTTCAAATAGTTTACTGTCATATAAAAGAAAATATTTTTGAATGGGGAATGGTTTTTTAATTTTTTAAAGAATATAACTTTGAAGAAATAAAGAAAAAGGACCCTTGATTGAGGATTGGTGGATACAAAACCCTATTCCTATCTTATTTGCTTTGTTTGTAGACAATATATTTCCTTTTTGGTGAACAAATGATATAAGCAACTCATATAAAATTTTCCTAAAGGTTATTGGATGTTTTTGAGAATATATATTTTAATAAATAAGAAGGAAATCCCTAGTTCAAAGAATTTTGTGACTATAGAACCTTGTGTTCCTAAATATTTTCATTGTTTTACATGGACTATGCAATTGTTATAATGGAAAGAGAATTGAAAAATACTTTTAAGGATTGTTTAATACATTAGTGAGTGTGTTTGAATGTATTTTATGTTTATTGAACCTTTTTCTTTGCATAGGATCTTTCATTTTCTTTCAAATTTTGACACATGCTTGTAGGCTACTCCTTTCCCCACACAGTCAAGAGGAAACAAGTTAGAAAGTGTGAAAAATGGATTGATCAAAGGTTTCTAAGGGTTGGAGGAGTTGTGTAAAGGTAGGACATACCATAATCAACTTTTATAGATCCAAAAAACTCTTTAAAATTTTCACAAACTAACTGTTGAAGCTCTTTGGTCATAATAGAGGTATGCAAGCCCTAAAGTAGGTTTTTTTGGCATAAATCAACTTCCAACCTTATAAAAATTGCCAACTTGTTATCTTATGTAATTTTAGATGATCTAAATGAATCAAATGTTTGTAGACTCATACAGACTCCTGTGTATGGTATTTAGTGTACTATGGTGTGTTTGGACTAAAAGAGGCCTAATCGAGAAAGGCATAAAGCTAGAAAGTGGGTATAAAGGAGGAATTTGGTCATGAAATTTGACATAGATATGCATTCCAATGGAAGGTCCTTGAAAATTTTCATAAACTCTCATAACTCCTCATACTTTTTCTATAAAAGTTAGAAAATAGAAAAAAGGCTAGTAAGTAGGTTGAGAAGCCTATGGAAGTGTGTGAAGAAAGCAAAGTTATTACTTAAACCAAATTTTATCAACATCATTTTGGTATCAGAGCCAAGAAAGGATATCTATAAGCAAGTGGGAGAGAGGATATTCTTTGGAAGAGAGATAAGCAGATACTTGTTTGATAGATTTCTTGACAAAGAATCAAGATGCCGCCTAGGAGAAATAGAGGAGGTGTAAGGAACTCAGCGTTAGCTTGAATTCTACATTGACTAAATTAGAATAAAATCAAAGGAGAGGAATCCTAATAGGGGACTTAAGTGATAGAGAAGATGAACCCCAAGCTCATGAGGAAGAATAAGGAAAAGAAACAGTTGAAGGACATAAAAAACATGGTATAGAGAAACCCCTGAAGGTAATCATGGGTTAGGGATCCAAACCAAAGGTAGAATTGCCCACCTATGTAGGTGGTCTTGATGGAGAAGAACTCATGCATTGGGTGATTGAATTAGACAAGTATTTTGAGTATGAGAAGGTACCGGATGAGAAGAAGGTTAAGTTTGCAAGAACGAAATTCAAAGGGCGTGTTTCATTATGGTGGGATTTTACTCAAGATGAGAGAAGAAAGAATGGAAAGTACAAGATAACTACTTGGGATAGGATGGTTACCAATCTCAAGGGAAAATTCTTGTCAGGTGACTATGAGAAAAACCTTCTCAGAAAGTTGTAAAACTTGAAGCAAAAAGAATTGTCTGTGAAAGAATATACAAAAGATTTCTTTAATCTTACAATTTGATCAGGTCATGTTGAAGATAAAGAAAAGATTACAAGGTATTTGAATGGTCTAAGGTACAATCTACCAGATGAACTAACATGTGTTTGGCCAAGAACACTAGAGGAGTGTTACCAATTTGCACTCAAGGATGAAGACAAATTGAATAGGAAACATAATCAACATAATAGAGGAAGGGGTAGAAGTTTCAGAGGTAGAGGACAGCAAGGGGGCAAAGGATATTCACAAAGAAGTAAACAAGGAAATTCAATCTGTTTTCCTTGCTCAATTAAGTGTTTAGTGTGAATTTGAGATTAATTTTCAGTCGTTTGGCATGTTGTTCATTGTCTTTGGCACTTGAATCTTAATTCAAAATTTATCCTAATACATTAATGGAGACCATATTGGGAGCCATTCTTTATTTTCACGCTCTTAAGTTTTTAGTCTATGAGATTGATCTTACAGAATAGGGTTGAGGAAGAATTTGTGGCCGAAGTTCCCAAAATCCCGTAATTTTTAGTTCCAAATTGAAACCGCAGTATCACTTTGTGTAACTACAAATTCATCTTCTAAAAACACAACTTCATGATCACCAATTACTTCATCTTAGACCATCCAAATTGACTAATATGGCCTGCTTGACTGTTAATAATATCACACGTTACGAACCACAACTTTAATTTACCCACACATGATTTCGGACACAATAACGGTGATTTTGTCTATTTATATGTTATATTTTTAGGTATGAACATGTGGCTGCATACCCACGTCATTGTAATAGAGAACCATGACATCCTTCAGATAAGCCGCAGCATCTTATCATCCAATGTTCTTTTCCCTCGTAGATAGAATCTTTAATTGTTTTTTCGGTTTTAAGTACTGTGTTAAAACTGTTTAGCATCGGATTTTAATCTTTTAAAGTTTATATATATATATATAAATATTATATATATATATATATATATATATATATATATATATATATCAATATCATCAAGTCTTTTGTTTTGACTAAATATTTTAATCTTTTGGGTTAAACACTCGTCAGGTAAAGTGTTTTTGAAGTGATAATACATCACAACACAGAAGAGACCTTAGCTGGATCAATTGTTAGACTGTCTTGTAAAAAATTTCTCTCTATTTTAACAGGTACAACTCGCAACTGCATAGACATGACATTGAAAATGATAACCACGACATTGTTTGTACTATGTGCGATTTTGTCATTTTCTATTTTTTAGTCTGCGACATCGTCTTTCTGAGGCATGACATCGTTGCTCTATTGCTTGATATTATGTTTCTCTATTCTGACTGTACATGGTCAAAATCATGTTTAGAAAGCCATAAAAATGTACAGTATATACGCGACATTGACAGTTCCATCCATGATTTTGATTAGGTATAATTTTTCTAATTTTCAAGTTTTATGAGAGTTAGAATATCACATTTTTGTATGAACAATGACAATATGTCTCTGTGCTGTGATTTGTTTTTACTCTTTTCAACTAACATTGTCTTTTATTGAATTCGTGTCGTACAATCATGAGATTCGACTATGGAGGTGAGGTATTATTTTTCTGACCTGTGACATTGTCTTAGATTTATAATTTCTGGTATAACACTTGTTTTTAGGTTTTACCTCTAAAGAGAAAAACTAGAAAATACTAAAAGTCTATTTTTTAAGGCCACTTGTCAAAGATTTGGCATTTTGAAACTACTTTGTTATATTTTGTCACATCAACTTGATTACTTGTGCGTAATTTATAAATAATTTAGCATGATTTTTTTGGCTCCTTGTTCTTCACATGAGGTTACAACAACGTGTGCTCTTCCTTGCACTCATAGGGCAATTTATGGGGACCATAAACCATCAATAAACCTCCCATTTTCTTTTGTAGGCGAAACATCATGTGGAACTAACACCTACATACTTGTCATAGTCTTAGGTGGATTGTGACATGGATTTCATCACCATGCACAAGAGCACACTTTGATTTTTTATGGAATATAAATATCAGTGACAGTTATCGCTAAACTAGGCAGAACTCACCATACAGGATTCCATGTGATAAGGAGTAAGCACTTCAATACCTAGGTGTCACAAAACACCCTACATGGACCTAGGACCCATCTATTGAAATATGTTTAGGGAACTCCGTTATAAAGTCATTTAAGCCTACAATAAGACCACTCAATTATAATAGGGATCCAAGAGAGGAGAAAAATATTCCCATATATCACTCATTGGGTACAAATGGTGAGAAAGAACTGGGAGACTAATATAGTCATCTCTCATTGTGAGTCATTAGGTGAACTAGGTGTTGAGTTGACTCCTATGCCAGTCACTAGTTATAAGTTTGCAGATTTTTTGCTCTTGATTATGTGTTGTTGAGGCTAAATTGTTTACAAAGCTTAAAAACCTACACGTAAACCAATTGCCTAGTCAAAATGTAACCCTATGTCAAAATTAATCCCTTGTCAATTCATTGCATGATAACCACCATCTTATTCCATCCTATCAACCATCATCATATCTAAAACCTTGCCTTAAATCAACATCCTAGATTTTCGTCTAAGCCTGCCTAAACATCAAGTCATTCCCCTCTTAGTCGAACCTATCCAAGACAATGTTTTCCTTACTAATATAATATAAACCCATCTACGTTCTATGCACCCTTGTCCATTAGCCAAAACACATTTTTCCATATTGGTTACCTTGAGTTAGTCCTTGTTGAAATTTGCCTTGATTACGAACCCCCTCTCTTCGTCAAATATCATTATTGAGTTAGAATACTGATTTAAACTTGGCACCAATCTTCCTCTTGCTATCACCCATCATTATGTTGGTTTCAACTTAGCACTCATCATTATCATGTCACTCATCTTGTTTAGACCTAATAACCTTTATCATTTTTTCAGCAACATATCATTCTATTGGTTTGAATATAGCATCTGTCAATAACATATTGCATAAATGTCCCAACCCAATCATACTATATCAAATCTTATAGAACACTTTTCTCAAATTCATACCCTATGTAATTATTAACCATATTTAATGTTGAATTAATAAACTTAAGGAAATCTTAATCTATCACTCATGTATCCAAAACATTAATCCACATAACATTCCTAAACCTACAAATTCCTTCTATCATCGAAAATAAGTCATAAGTCCACCTCAATCATAGTCTAAAGATCTTATCTGTTTAACATCCCATAGTCTTAATATACCTTTACATCCCTAACATCTTTATTCAAACCTTGAAGTAAAAATCCTAAACCAAGCCCAATCCCATCATTACCTCATCAAACAAAATTACCTGTATTATATACTTGTCCATATCCATACTCTTAAATAAATCATCTCTACTATCATCATGTCTATAATTATCCTTGAAATATACTCACCTTGGTCTATGTTGGAAACATCCCCTTTTCACATCATAGTCACCATCATAATCAAAAAGTTAAACTTAAGAACCAAACTGTAAGTAATCCTTCATCAAATAGTCTAAGTTCCAAATTTGATCTAAACCACCCATAATAACATCATTTGTCCTTTCTATCCCATATAGATTCATGGCCTAGAAAGCATATTTGGATGTCAGATTATTAAAAAAATACATATTTTCCAACAAGGAGGTATTCCATTTACAACTCTTGGAAATTATAACATGACTTCTTACATAATTCAACCACACAAAACAAAATTTTCCTCAAAAGCAAGAGTTCCTTGTCCTTTTCCATCAACATAAGTCTACTCCTAGACTCAATTCCAACCCATCATAATCAATCCTTGTATCGA
Source organism: Torreya grandis (assembly GCA_037957365.1). Lineage (NCBI taxonomy): Eukaryota > Viridiplantae > Streptophyta > Pinopsida > Cupressales > Taxaceae > Torreya > Torreya grandis. The sequence continues at coordinate 979,902 of JARHVA010003889.1, read as the reverse complement.
CCAATCATATCCATGATCATGACATTATCTATCATAATAGCAAAGGGAATTCTATCTTGAAAACTTCATCGAATACTAGTCCACCACTAAGCAATAAATACCATGAAATTAATATATCGTGGAATTATTATATCATGATCAATTGTCTATTCTAGATTCAAATACTTCCAAATAATAATTTTTTTTTTAAATAAAGATAATACAATCCTCTTCCTACATCCTTCATAATCATTTCTTGTCAACTAACCATCACAAACATGATCATCTACCCACACATAAGGTTTTTGGATCTAAATAAACCTAAGACCTCATGGTATATAGAAGGGAAATATTGTCAATACCATATGACCCAGTGGAATTTTATTAATAAATGCTATAATGTCAAAAAAAAATTCCAAGACATCATTGACCTTGGCAACACTAAAAATGAGATTGAACCAAATGGATCCTCACTCAAGGGTGAACAAAATAGGATATGTAAATATGCATTTCCTGGTCATGATCAATCCCTTCCACTTCTAAACTAATGAAAAGATAACAACCTATATTTACCAAGCCCATAATTCATGAATCATTCACCTTTTATACATTTCATTAGATCCCTCATTTCTAAAACTCATTTGCTCCCAAATCCTCCCTCACCAAATGAAAATTGTGTAGGATACATGAGGACAACACTATGTAATGGGCCATCTTTATATCCACATTTGAAACATCATGACATCATCCACATCAATGTCAAGTTAAATGACATATCCAACATCATCATAATTTGCATCAAGATCAAATCTCTCCTCAACATCCAAATCCATATTACATTCCACATCAGAATCATCATCCCTTGCAAATGTTGATATCATGCTAACACCCACTTTTTTTAAGACATTTTTGTTTTAAACCAATAACAAGGCATGTCTTCGAATATGTCAAGATGATAATGTCATAATAGTAATTATTTTTTCCAATGATATTTTTGCCAATGATTATCATAATGGATTTGGTCTATATTTGTATGTGTCATATAATGACCCTTACTAAACCTTTTATGAATATTTAGGATGATTTATCTAATATTAAAGCTAAGGCTCGTACTACCCTCTATGAGGATCATGTTTACCATTCTCCCTTCACCTTCATCCATCATTGATCCTTTTTCCACATCAAAAGTCACTTCATCAAAATCATCAATAGGGAGAAACATAAGTGTGCATCATTAGACCCTTTTCAAAGTAATAAATAGTGTGCCATATCTATTGGAATCCATTATAATATTCAATTAATAAAACATAATACACAAATCAAATTTGATACAACAATAATTCTAAGTCCAAATAATTTAAATGATCAGTGAGATCAAAAAACATCATCCCCTAGTGAAAACCTCTTTAAGGTGCTTGGAGAACGTAAAATTCAATGTCATAATCAACAAAGTTAAGGGTAAAATTCCTTTGGTGAGAACGTATTTAAATAATTGATGGGAAGTCAAAGTTAAAAATCAAAATACCAATAAATCAACATCCTATGTAATATCAATATGGTCGATAATTTTAAAAATAGTTACATAAAAAAACATAAAAGTCTTCAAGTCTTGTATCTATTAAAAACTCTTTTCATATAGAACAAGTTAAATACAATGTAGAAATCATATGTAATGGCATGTGCCACTGTTAGTCTAAACTCACCCATTACATCTTCATATCACAAACCATACACTAATATCTGCATCTCCCCAAGTAACATCATCTACCATAGGGGATAAAAAGATATATGGCTAAAATTTCAAAACGAATCAGAATAAAGAGTTAAGATGGGTCAAAATAGTTCTCTAGGACTAGTTGTGATTAAAAGCAATGTCATCAACATCATGCATCTCTCACATTTTCAACATGAAGATATGGCATCAAATGACCTCATCCTTGTATAATATTTTACATTGTCTTATGATGATGATGATGATGATAGTAGTAGTAGTAGTAGTAGTAGTAGTAGTAGTAGTAGTAGTAGTAGTAGTAGTAGTAGTAGTAGTAGTATTAGTAGTAGTAGTATTAGTAGTAGTAGTAATAGTAGTAGTAGTAGTAGTAGTAGTAGTATTAGTAGTAGTAGTAGTAGTAGTAGTAGTAGTAGTAGTAGTAGTAAGAACAACAACGATGACAATGACGATGATGATGACAACAACAACAAAAACAACAACAACAACAACAACAACAACAACAACAACAACAACAAAAATAATAATAATAATAATAATAAATCATTTGTCTAATAGTGAAAACTAGTTTTTTGGTCTCTTGGGCAAGAACCATGATGAAAACTAGTTTTTAGTATCATGTTTAAACAATCCTTTATTCATAAATAGCATGACATTTAGAGGAAAATTAAACTGCATTCGTACATTTATATCTTCACATCTCTCTTCAAACCATCCTTATCTATCATATCTATCTTCCAACCATTCTTACCTACCCTATCTACTGTGAATATCCTTATCCATCATGCCTTCCATCCCATTGTGTCTATCCCTTCTTCCCATATTTACCTTAGTAAATGAGTGGATGATGTATTTATCCATGTTCTAGAAACATCATAGTATATCTTCCAAGTGACACTCAAGTTACTAGAAAGCTGGGACCCACATGACATGATCTTCGAAGATCTGTAGTCCATTCCTCATCATCTCCTATACCCTTCGAGCATCACCCAAATATGTTACTAGTTACTAGGATTGCATTTACATTTGATATCAACCCCCTATTTGTACCTACATAATCCAAAAATTATCTAAAAAATAAAATAACCCAAAAACTAAGAAAAATGAAAAATTTGAAAACTCCAAAAGCATCCCAATCATCTTGTCATATGTTCTAATAAAATACACATCCCTGTAAAAAATATCAATCCTAATCTAAATTCACATCATAACCATCACTTTATCATTAACATACCATTTCAACCTCACAAGACTTAGACTAAATTACCTCCTATCACTGATCACAATCCTATATGTTTTTTTGGAGGTCAAATCATAGTCACCCCTTTCTCATTATTCAACCTCTCTAACAGATAAAATTATCAATCTCAACATTGTCAATCACATGTTTTTGGCTTCTATTCCTGCTACGGAGACTGGGGGACAAGAAAAGTAGGTCTCTATTTAGCATGATAACCCTATTGAGACTAGAAAGGAGGAACTGATGGATAGGGAGGAACAAATTGAAAATGTTGATTCCCCTCCACATGAGATTACAGAAGACATTTGTGACTCTCTGTAGAGGGAAACCAAGCTTTCCTTCCTGCATTCTATCAAGTTCAAGGGCGTCTCTATTCTCCAAGTTGATTCTTGGATTTATAATGAAATAATGGGGCTAAAGAAGAAAGTGGAAACAATGCAACACAATCAGGATGTTGATCGGGCCATAATCAACCACTTGGAGGTGCAAATGGGAGTATCCCAAAAAACCCTAAAGATTACGAGCATAATCTTAGAATTCTCATTAAGGAAAGTGGAACAAAGATGGAGCAGTTAACATCAAGCATTTGTGTTACTGCAGCTAGCCTTGGTAAAAGAGCAAATGAAGAAATAATATCCTCGGAGGGTCCAAGTAAGAGGACAATGCAGAGTTCTAGGAAGAAAGCTTTGCAAGTTGTTGCTACTTCAGCTGCTAATTCCATCCAGGGTATTGCTATGATTAGGAAGGAGGTTGTCAAGATGATCTTCTTTGTTGGTTTTGTTCCTGTTCAGGGCCTTATTGCTGGTTGTTGTAACTGGGTCTTGTTTTTGGTCCTGTTTCTTTATTTTTGGTCTTAAACTTTATTTGAGGTTCTAGGTCCTTGTAAAACCTTGGTACTTTTATTGGACTATGTTTATAGTTTCAGGTCCTTGTAAAACCTGATTTTGATGATGTTCTTCAGTAGGTTTTAGGACTATTTTTCCTGGTGGTTGTTAATGCTTTATCTTTTTTGATTCTGTTAAAGGGTTTCGGAGTCCCCTCAAAACATGCTTTTACCATAATCTAAAACATTGTAAACCTATCTAAATATGATAAAAATTCTATCTAATTTTATTTTTTTATATAATCTTATCAAAATTAATACTTATTAAGATCAATCATGACATAGTCAATGTTAGTCAAATCACATCTTTCCTAGTTTAAAACCTAGCACCCATTGAATCATGAGCTTGTCTTAGCTTCATGTCCAATTTAAAATAATTCAAATTTAGGGTTACATTACACCACACCATCTTACTCAAACTATATCCCATACTTAATGCAAATTTTCTCAAGCATGCCTTATCCAAATATCACTGCCCATCACATTTCAAGTCAAAATTTTGATTAAATCAAGCTTATCAATCTTTATCCAAAAATTCATTGTAATCATTCATCTAAATTAACCATGTATCCCACATCCTTGTCACATTAAATCATCACTTGATCACTCATCCATAGTATTTCATCATGACAATAGACATAATAATGCATCATATAATCTTCAAGTAGATATTTATGTGTATTTATTATATGATCATAGATGATGTTAGAATTTTTTTCATGTCTTTAATAGTGTATATGTCTACTCATATGTGTGTGGGTGTGTGTGTGTGTGTGCGCACACGCATGCGTGTGTGCATGCGCGCGCGCGCGCGCGCGCGCGCGCGTGTGTGTGTGTGTGTGTTTTCATGTCTACATCTATTTAATTTTATATACTTGACTTGATTGACTTATGTTTTTTTCTCATGTATGTATTTGTGACTACATGTATGTGTTTGTCTACTTGTCTACATCTAGTTAGTTTTATGTCTTTAGTTGGGATTTTTTGAATATATTTGCACGTAATTTTGTGTTAACATTTTTTATTCTATTTAATTTTTAAAATTGCATATGGAGAACATGTCAAATTGTTTCCTTATACAAATGGTACTTTACATTGAGTTCTACTTGTACACTTTGTATTTGATATTTTTGTATTATATGTCAATCCGACATGGACTTTAATAAAACATCATCATGGTCATATACATATATTATGATGCATACTTCCTAGTGATACAATAAAAATCATTTTTTTTAAATATATGGTTCAATGCCATGGTAGAATAAATTCCTCATCAAAACCAAATCCTTCAACCAAATCCCAAACAACTATTTAGATTAAATAATCAAATCTAATTACATCAATAACATATATATGATATCATCAATTACCTACCCAATCTTATAATTCATTAATGTCAAAAAAATATAAAGTCCAATATACAATCATTTCCTAAAAACATCTATCATTTGTCTCATTGTTAGCATCCCAAATCAACTATCTATCAAATAATCAAATTAAAAATCTAAATCAAATCGTATGTCTAATGACTAACATCTCTATCAATACATCATCATCATCATCATCCCATAGTTTATCATGTCTTCTCTCAACATTATTCCCTCTTATTAAAAATTACATAAACTTAAGGTATTCCCAGACTATGTAAGAGAAACTTAGTCACATTAGGTGTCTAAGGTTAGCTCAGACACAATCTTGTCATTTTCTACAATTATCGATTATCTTCTCTATCTCATCTTTCACAATCATTCTCACTCATGTCAACACATTTAGCTATCCACTCCTCTATCCAAACTAGTTCATCTTATAAAATATTTAATAATCATAATATGTAATCATCAATACATTAATTAGTCAAATCCTTGAGATAAAATATAAATCATCAATAAACCAATCTATCCAATTGAAGACCCATAGCTCTCCTAAACAAGTATCCTTGCTTGTGATACATATAAAGTTTGTGTATCTCTTCATATTATAAATTTTATGATTTCTTATTTTAGTTAGGGTATATTTAGGGCCATAAATTTACCATCTCTCACTCCCTAGTATACATCTATGTTAGGGGCATCATCAATACCATCAATTTAGTAACTCCTCAATTGATAGTGTTACAACACATCCATCACTATCATTCACATCCACCACATCTATTACATCCATTGTATATGTTCCTCATCTATTTTCTCATCGATCATTTCTTTTTAAGGATAAATATATTAGCATGAGGTCTATTAGGACTATGTAGGTAACATTCAACCATTTAATGTTCCTAAGGACAACTTGGTCGCTCTATTCACTCCTTCCCCTTTTTCCCACTATCAATCAATTCGTTTATTCTTCCTCCCCATCATGTACCTAGACATTGATTAATACCTAGAAAATCATCATCAAAACTATTATTTTCACGATTATGTCTCTCCTAGGATGAGTGTTTTCTTGGATACATATAAATCTGGCACTCTCCCATCAAATCTTATGAATCCCCTCTTATCTACGTTGGCCCTTCGAATGCATATTTTCCTAGGATATGTCTAAATCTTAGGTCCTATCATCCCCTCATTCCCTAAACTCTCATTGGTATGCATATTTTCCTTGGATATGTCTAAAAACTTAAGCCAATCATCTAATCTAATCTTGTAGCTCTCTCAGCATGTGTCATTTCCTGAGATACATCTAAAGATAAAATCTTTTTATCACAAACCCATAATGATTACTTCTAATTTGGGTCACATCCAAACATGTGATGTTATTATATTATTCTTTCTTGAATATGTCTTTAATTATGGTATCATCTAATTTTGAATCATTACTATGGTCAATTTTCTTCATTATCACATCTTTTGTATCTCTTCCACTCCTCATATCCATTCACACATCACACCCCTAATTTACTTTCAAGTGGCCATCTATTTCATTAGTATCTCCATATAATGGGCACCATTTATTCTCTAAAATTGTAATGTCCATGACCATCTTTATTAATTGAAAAATAATTTCTCACATCTGATTGAAACAAAATTTCAAAGTAGGGCTCGCATCTATGCGGCCCCCCAAACCCTAAGCATCTGCGCAGAGATTACTAAAATACGAGATCTATTACTGCATGGAAATTTATTTTTGCTTTAGATTTATGTATTGCAGATGGAACATGGACTGGAATTCTAGCTCAAGTTGGACCAACATCTTGATCTAGTTAGCGAAGGAAATAATGAATAGATGGGGGAAACCACTGCAAGGGAGCCGCATAGGATGCTTAATTAGTGGCCATCGTGCTGACCAAAGTCGTAACCTTTGCGGCCACCTTATTCACCATTGCATTCTATCAACTAGGGTCATGGCTCATATTGAGGTGCTTCCAGATGTCAGGGATTTCTTTGACGATTTTTGATTGCCATGGCGGCGAATCCTCTACAGAAGGGGAGATTGGGCAGACGATCAAGTGGATAGAATGGGCATTAGTGGCACTGGTTTTGGGGCTTGTTTCTTTGTTTGTGGTGCTATTTTTTGTGGGTAGTGTGATTTTAGGGTTTGAGGGTGTGGTGGAGCATGGCCTTTTTCTTGACATAGGGAGAACGACATGTTGGATGTTGTGGAAATTGATTGGTGGTCCTAAAAGGGAATATTTCGATGGCTACCATCTGTGAGCAATTCCTTTGACTTTGTGTTTTAGGGGTTGCTGAATCGAACCTGGGAATGGCCATCATTATTGTTGGATCTAATGGTGTCTTCATGAATCATAGTGACAGAGAAACCAAACGTATTTTAGGGTTTTTTATTGTCACGTTAAATGTTTGTGTGTCATTATTGTAATGGCAACATGCATTGTTGGCTAGGGAATAATTCTAAAGATATTTTTTTTTTTAGCATTCTTTTCCCTATGCTGTAAGTTTTTTAAGGTTCCAGGTCCTTGTAAAACTTGGGTACTTATTTTAGGTTGTAAAACCTGGTTTTGTCAAGGTTTTAGGTCCTTGTAAAATCTAGGTGCTTTTATTGGTTTATGTTTGTTGTTTCAGGTCCCTGTAAAACCTGATTTGGTACTATTTTTCAGTAGGCTTTAGGAATGTTTTTCCTGATGATTGTTAATGCTTTATCTTTCCTTATTCTGTAAAAGGGTTTTGGGGTCCCTTCAAAACCTGCTTTTACCTTAATCTAAAACAAAATTTCAAAGCAAGATAAAATGTATAAACCTAATTATACTCAATCCTTCATCATGTCATATTTCACCTAACATCACACCAATTCAGCCAAATAATTGTAATTACTTAATTATTTTCCATAATATCCTATTATTTCTCCCTTATATCCACTATTTTAATAATCTCCTACATTCTAAAGTAATTAACTAATCTAACCCCTTTCACATGTCAATTAATAATCCTATTACACACCTATTACACCCTTCTTAACTTATTAACACTCCATTAAACTATTTTTGGAAACTTAAATTCTAAATTCACCTATCCCACCAAGGTCTCCTACAAATCACTCATTTAATCACCTATTAATTACGATTAATTATTCCTAGTGGGGTTTACAATCTCTTAAGATACCTAGATACCCACAACACACCTTATAGCCTTTTCTAAGGAATTTTTAATTACATGGATTATTAAATGAAATGTCTCCCCTATGAATTGTTAATTCCTACATTATTTATCTAGACTTGATCTTTCCACTCACAAGATTCAAATCTAAACCTTAATTCTTATAACCACCCTCTATATAAAGCAATTGTCCTCCATGCAAAAACAACGAATGGATGAAAAATATATCCATGCTTCCTTCTAGAATTTTCAATCTCTATAGTCACCTAAGTCTTAAACTTTTTCTTTAAATACAACATTCCGTCCATTTAAAATGTGAATATATTGTCAAAATTGGCACACATGTGTGTATTTGGAGATATATTACATGCAAGATTGAGGTAATATCATTTTAGTTCAATTAGTTTTTGCAATAAAAACTATGTTTCTTTCCCAATAAAGGATTTAGTGACAATTTGAGATTAATTTTTAGCCATTTGTCATGTTTTTCATTCTCTTTATCACTTGGATCATAATTTCAAAATTTTCCTAATACAATAGGCACCTTAATTTGTTTATCAAAACAATAAGACTTGACAGAGATAGGGTTGTGATGTTAAGTCCATCCATATTGACATTTTTAATGACATATTGAAAATTTTGTATTTCAAAGACAATTATGGCCCACACCGAATATGGAACTATGATGAGACAAGGGTTAAAGTTGGAATAATTATGGCATGTGAGTCATCTCAAAATATGGGCAAAGAGCGTGTCACATATAATTCCAAAGAGTATAGTATAAATCACTATTATATCATGTGTGAATGTATTTAGACATAGTATTTTTATGTTCTACCTCTTCAAATAAAAAATTATATTATAGAATAAAATTTTAGGCTCTAAACTAAGTACATGTATGGTTTCCAAATCCCATAAATGGATGATGATATATTTTTTTATGAATTGGTGTCATCATTTATTTATATCTATGTCAAGATGAATTCCACCTACTAATATAAGTATCCTCATATTTTATGCACATGATAAACATGTTTCACTTTCAATTAGTGAATAAGTTAAATCTTTTAGGATAAATCTACTTACATTACCCACACAAAATAGCCATTAATTGTAACCATTATATGTACGTGTGTTTGTTCCATTTAAGTCCTATTTTAAGAGTGAGAGGATATCATAAATGGATAAACATCATGGTTTTGAGATAAATAAACATTAACTAAACACTTTGGGAAGAAAAACATTAGATATTATATAAACTACTTACAATATAATATCTATATTTTGAAGGATAAGTATTTGGGACATGAAACCTAAGGTATTAGTGAATAACATCAATCCAATTGCAACATTCCATATCAAAGAGGATGATTTTAATTATACTAAAAATATAATAAGGTTGATAGGGATAAATGAGGAATAAATTTAAGAAAATATGTAAAAGATGGAGTAAATTCAACATGATAATGTTTTTAAAGGTGAAAAAGATCAAAAAATAAATGTTGAAGGTCTTGTAGGTTAAAAAAATGCAAATTTAAATACAATAAATGTTGAAGAGGTTAAGAATGCAACATTTAGTTTTAATAAAGACAATTTAAGTCTACCCATGCAAGAAGTTCCTCTAGAATGACTGAGGGAGGGAGCTATAAATCTTGGCCTCAATTTTGAATTGATGGAAGTATATATATTTATGATAATGACATCACCACCACATTTTATCCCATTGAAAATAGTTCATTACTCTGCTCTAAGTGAATAATGGAGCATAGAAGATGAAACAATTAATTTAAATGTCAATGAATAAATGGTATAAAATGAAGTTGAAGATCCCAATTTTAAACAAAAAAAAAATAGTGAACAAAAAACTTCAATATCATCATTTATGAACTTGACAGATCATAAAGGGTTACAAACAAATCAAAAAATAATGTACTCAGGCTAATATGACAATAAAAAATTCCCACATTTTGTGATTACCATCAAATGTTTGTAGAATAGGAATTCTAGAAGAAGAAGATTGTAGAATCAAAGGCAAGGAATAAATAAAAATCTAATGACAGGAAATCCCTTAGGTAGTTGAGACAGAAAGAAGGGAACATCAAAAAAGTATACACCTAATCAAAAGGCAAAAGATGGATCTTGATAAGATACAACAAAGGATAGAATATTAGAAAATGAATACGATGATATAAGGGATATGGAATTCCATAAGGCTAAAAAATAATTGGAAAGGCAAAGGCATTTAAATAATAAATTCAACCCTCTACTCAAACAACATCACATATTATATGACATGATGCACATTATATTCCATAAATGGTTCATGTGTTAGACTTCCTATTTATATTGACATGGACATAAATCTGACTAATGACACAACCCTTGAAGTACCATCAATAAATCCACATTTTCTGATTAGGGAGAACAAAGGGCACATATAAAAATTTCCACTTTGGATGGTATTTTTTTTGTTTTTCTTGAAAGAAATCCATTATTTTTTATAGGTATTGATACAAGTGAAGTGTACTATTTAATTATTATGGTCCATTATTGGACATTATGCAACAAAAAATATAATGGAATGTATTTAGTTTGATATCTAATGTTATGAAGTGTATTCATAAATGTTATCAAAGTACAAGTATTCAATTTGATTATGTAATGTAATTATTATTTTTTCTTATCTACCATTCAACCTAAAAATGGATCATAAGCTTAATTAAAAGTTAAAAACCTTCACCTAAAAGAGAGTACTCCATTTTTTCTATCATTTTGAGTTCTAAATATATCATCATCACCCACAAATAACAAAAATTAACAACACAGATAAACATTACAAACAATAAAAAGTTGAGCATTACCAACTTCAAAAAAGAAAATTGTACGAGCATTCCAAACTTCCCAAAAACATATTTTGTTAATAAACACAATGAAAAAAATCCTTAGTAAACATAATAAGTGCCAATAAACGCAATGCTCATAAACATTTCATTAAATGAGCAGCCCAATAAACAATCACCCTTTATAGTACTTCAACTTATATAATAAAAAAATAAAGCAAAAATATATTAGTTGATAATATAATGGAAAACCAATAAAAAACGTTGTCAATACAATGGAAAACATATCAAAAACATGTCACGAAATATATATTAATAACATAGTTATATATCGATAAGACAAAAACATAATGGAAAATGTGAAATAATATCACAACAACATCTCAGTAACATATCAACATGATTTCACAATTATTTGGTTTGATGAATCTTAATCAAAATTTGAAGTTATGTTAATGAAATTCTTATTTTTTTATAGAAATACATTAACATTTATTGGTATGTGAATGAAAAACTTCATGGATTCTATCCACATACCAATAAATGTTTAGTCTTATGGACACACTCAAATTTAAAAATGGCCCTTCATCTTATATTAATGAAACATACTAATTTTACATCATGAATTTCTTCACATAATTTTAATCGAATGACAATATAATATGTTTATGAAGGAATATGTAGAGTACAATGCTTCAATGGAGTGAAATTTCTTGATTGATGTTATTGACACAAAAATAGTGAATATATATAATGTTGGAGGTAGTTATTTGGTTTAATAACTTGCACATTAACTACCGATGACATCACTAAAACCCTTAGTTAGTCTAATCTCTATTGCTAACTAACTTAACACAATGTAGTATATCAAATTTTACCAACATTCTCCCCTTTATTACATTTTTTCTACAAACATAATTTTTCCTAATAGTGGTCCCTTGTTTATTACAAATACTATAAAAATATTTACACTCTCTTCATAGCTTTCTCCCTTTATAAGTTGGCATGCCCTCTTTTTGGCTTCAAGGTCTTGGTGTCACCTTGGTTTTTCCTTGTAGGATTGCCAAAAATATAGAAGTGATAGGAACACTTCTCTCTCATAACACCTTTGGTGGTTTCATCGATTATGAGGATTACCATAAACTCATGTCATTTTCTATTGTAGGTTGACCATGAACTTGGAGGGTTACAACAGGTTTATACTACACTTTAGTGGTTTCTCAGATTACCACAAACCCTTTTCTAAGAACCAAGTGCTACTTTAGTGCTTTTGTTCCCCACAAAATTATTTTTTAGGAGGTACCCAACTAGAAAATTGTGCTTAGTATCTTATTTAAAACACACTACAAAATATAAAATAAACACATTAAACTTTTTCACCATAGAAATAGTGTGACCCCATCCTAGGTGACTAACGAGAGGATACCAGTTGTCCTCTAGCCTCCAATAAATGAAGCTGATTCAATTTAAAAATATGGATTTGAACATTAACTCTTCCATGTCATTTTTGATTACAAAACTCTCCCAATAATACATACGACTTAGGACATTGGGTTCACCCAATAATGCATTTGTACAAGATATTTTTCACGTTTTTAACAGTATCAATAATGGACCAAAAACCAAAAACTGACACAAACTTTTGACTATGACTCAACCAATTGATTTTGACACTTCTATGATTTTTAATGACAATAAGACTCACTAAAGATAAATAAACTTTTTACAGAAGACAACATTAATTGACACTTTTTTCTTTTTCTTTTTTTGAAAAATTGACAAACTTTATAGACTCAAAAATTATGTTTTGACTCTTAATATATTTAACATGGAATCAAATATGAAAAAATTAATATCTAAAAGATTTGATTAAAACTAATAAAGGACACAAAATTGATAAAACCTCAATCTATAACCTAGGAATTAAAACACTACATAATAACAAACTAAACTTTTAAAAAAATAAAATAAAAGACTTATAGATCACTAAATAGCGTTAAGATTTAAACAAACATAGCTTTAAAAAAAAAATTGATTGACCCAATAATTGAGCATGCACAGTAGATTTGGTGGTGAGAAATACCATCTGCATTTCTCTTAATCCAACTCTGATCTCCCATGAAGTTTACAGTTGTATTCACTAATAATTTAAGGACTTTTCTCATAATTATGCAGAAGATCAAAGGAATCAAGAACCTAGATTATCAAGGATAAATTACACTATATTTGAATACCAATTTATGAATTTTCCACTTTGATGAAAGAGCACAACGAGTGATGAATCCAAGGTAAAAGGTGAACGATAAAATAAATGATAATGAATTAGTGGATTGAGGAAAACAAATATTCACTTTGATAGTGACAGAAGTAATGTCATTAAGAATGATCAATTAATAGATATGAAATTCATGAATTTCACATCACCATGCTTTTGTTGCACCAATTCAAAGATATTTTATAGAATGGAAGATGCACAGTCCATGCAAATGGCAATGATAGAATGAAAGATGAATAGTCTATGCCGATAGTAATGATAACATAGGTTGGTATGCCTTCAATATATAAATATGATCCATAAATAAAAATCATTAACAATGACCAATGAGTAAGCAAACCCTCTCTCACATCACTCCTACCATGATCTCAAGTAGGCTCTAATACCAATGGAGGAATATGTAGAGTAGAATTGTTTAATGGAGCATAATTTCCTGATTGATATTATTGACATATAAATGGTGAATATATTCAATGTTGGAGATAGTTATTTGGTTTAATAACCTACACATTAACTACCCACCGCATCATGAACACCCTTGGTTAGGCTAATCACTACTGCTAACTAACTTAACATAATGGAATATATCAAATTTTGACAATACTTTATACAAAATTTATTATTGGTCAAAATTTTAAACTAAGTGGTTTACGTCTACATTATATACAAATATAATAACATTAACATTTTTAAACAAGGGTAATGGAATTTAATAGAATGTGAATGAAAACATTTAGTAATTTCATTCACATACCAGTAAATGTTAAGTCTTCCATCCCATGTTCAAGTCCTTTTCCATCCAAATAATCATTTCTATGTTGGAACACATATTTGGTGCTTAAAAAATCCATATAGAGAAGGAGTTAGGAATATAGAAATGTTTTATAATATAAATAACACAACAACATGAATGGAAAACATATCACCAATATTTTTGATAGAATATTTTTAGTTTTTAAAATTTGAATGAATAAAACAACAAGATTCATTCATAGGAATATATCAATAACTTTTAGGTTTTTCATCCACATAGCACAAAATGATCAATAATTTATCAAAAAAATCTATGAAAAAGATTATTTTTAATTTTAAAATGTGAATGAATAACAAAAATACATTAATTTACAAAAATAGAGTTATAGAAATTTTTGTTAGTATGTTAATAGAGTGATAGAACGTTACACAATAATATGTTTTTGAATTCCTTTTTGCAAAGATTCTCCCCTCAAATGGACATGGAACCTACCATAAAGTTTTGACAACGCAATTTTTTATAGAATAATTTATATTGGTAGAATAGAGGGATAAAAAATATTGTTATTGTACCTTATATGCTCATGGTTTTTTTTTTGCATCCCTTCATATCTAATTAAATGTTTACTAGTATATTAATGGAGTGCTGAAATTCTACACAAAGGTTAAATACTTGTAAATAAACCCACAAATGTGTTATTTTTAGTCTTGCATGCATGTTATTATTAATGTGACTTCTATGCCCATTTTTTCATTCATGGCTAACTCCAAATTATTTTGTATTTTAATGGAAGCCTTGAGGGTTTTGTAAAATTATGTCATGTTGTGCGTTATATTTTTGTCAAATTTAAAGTTCCCTACATGTCTTTGTTGGAATATACGGAATTTACTAGTTTGTGGATGTTATCTCTAAAGGTTTCCATTCACTTACTAGTGCTTGTTATTGTCTTTGTATCAAAATTAATGTTTCTATTTACATAGTAGAGAATGTAATTATTTTTTGTACTAAACTAAATTATTTTATGAATTTATGTTATTCTGTGGCTTATATCTATTTTATTTCCTTGCATTAATGTTAGGCAAGTGAAACATTACCTTCTTTGAATAACATACAAATATTAATGTGTTACTAAACATTTATAGGTATAGGGTTGGAAGTATCATAGGTTTTGCATTCACATAGGAGTACAAGTTATTAGTTTATTTTAATAAAAATTTATACCTTCATTCTTATTACAATAAATGTTGACTCAGATGTACCAAACCAAACCATTTTTTAAATTCATATTGCTATGTTATTCATATGTTGGTATTAGTAAATGTTGATGAAATATTCTAATATACAAATATTCTTTATCATTATTGTTATAGATAAATCACTAAAGATTTTATGCTCTTTGGATGAAAACCTTGAAATGTGTTGATATGATTTTATGAATTAATATGAGTCATTAACATAAGATGAAAAGTTGTGTTGAAATATGAGTGTGTCTACAATATTAAGCACTTAATGGTATGTGGATGGAAGTCATAAAGGTTTACATTAACATACTAATAAATGTTTTTGTGTTTCTGTCAAAAATAAGAATTTCATTAACATACCATTAAATGTTGAGTTAGATGTATCACGTGTTTAAATTCATATTATTGTGTTAGTGATATGCAACTAAGATATTCATTTGAATTTTCCATTATGTTGTTATTTTATTTATATGTTGATGTGGCATGTTATTCATATGTTTTCCATTTTATTGTCAATGTTGGTGATATGTTTCCCATTGTAGTGTCAATTACTATATCCATGTATTCTTATTTTAGTCAGAAGTTAAATCATTGTAATGGGTGGATGTTTATTGCAATTTAAATTTCCAAAAAATTTACAAACATTTTGTTTCTTTACACTTAATATTTTTATGAAGATTATGCTACATTTATTATTTTTGCACTATGTTTCTTAATGTAATATATGTTTCTAAAGTTTGGAATGATCGTACAATTTTTATTTTTTCATACTTTATGAAGTTTATAATGCTCATTTTTTTTTTTATTCTATTATTTATTTATGTTATTGATGTTTTTTATATGTGGATAATGATGACATATTTTGAATTCAATAGTGGAGAAGAAGAATTACTAGCTTAATTTCATGTGAATGTATTTTAAGTTTATTTAAGATTTTGATCCATTTATAGACTTAATGTTAGATAAAACTAAATTTAATTATATTACATAATCAAACTAAATATATATACTTTCATTACTTTTATTAACATTATAGAACAAATTAAAAAAAATCATTACATCAGTTGTTGAATAATATCTAATAATGGAACATAATAGTCCTATAATATACCTTACTTTTAATAATAAATGTAAGAAATTATGGATTTATTTATGGTAAAATAAAATTTACACCATCAAGGGTGGAAAAATTGAGATATGCCCTTCTTTCCTATAAAATGATATATGGGAGTTGTTTTTTGTCCTTCAACTGTTGTGTCCATAGTGAGATTTGTTGTCATGTTAATGAAAAAAAGGGTCACCACATGCACCAATTGGGGATATGATTGAGATATGCCCTTCTTTTAATAATATATGTAAGAAATTATGGATTTATTTATGGTAAAATAAAATTTACAACATCAAGGGTGGAAAAATTGAGATATGCTCTTCTTTCCTATAAAATGATATATGGGAGTTGTTTTTTGTCCTTCAACAGTTGTGTCCATAATGAGATTTGTTGTCATGTTAATGAAAAAAATGGTCACCACATGCACCAATTGGGGAGTTGTTGTTTTTTTTTTTTTGGTAGAAGATTGAATTTTATGCTTAAATGCATTCATCTTTCCAATTCTTATGTGCCTATTGATTATCTCTCAGTATGATCATATATTATTCTAATGATTACCTTTTGTGTTTCTCAAAATGCTATTAACGTGATTATCATCATCCTCTATAATTTTTTAACCTATACCTATTTTCAAGATTCTTAAACACTTGCATCACATCCAAAGACTTATGTTGACACAAGTGTCTTGTGCCAAACTAAGTGTCCATTGCCCTAAAGTTGTCAGATTTATGATTATAATGTGTCCTTATGGTAGACCTAAGTGATCTAATAGGACATATTTCTTGAAAATATTTGTATATATTAATGATCAATCATTATTCATTTCTCACCTAACAAATCTCATAATGAGACTTACCAATATCACTGAATCAAGCATTTAACTGAGAAAAGATTTTGTATTCTTTCCTATCTCAATATCTGTCATAAGAATGACTCATCTATAGGTCTGAACTACTAAAGGAGGAACCCATGAGTCTTATTTTACAAGTTACAAGCTACGTCATTATATGTAATTAATTTACACATATGACATCCTTGTGCACACACAATACAACACATTACGAGATAAATAGATCTGCTTGAGGCCCTCTTCAGAGTATTAGCTATATAGGTAGCTCCCATTGATAGAGTGGTCCTTGGGAAAGCTCAGCAGTATGTGCCCACTAACCCAATTTTTCCACAGCCACTTCAAAGGTGAGGAATCTAGATTTTTATCATTTAATAAAGAGAAACATCATATGTTCAAGATATAACTACACAAAATCAAAGGTGACAAAAAGATTAGAAGGTTCAAGGTCTTTGAGTCCAGATCAAGTCAATATTCTTTATTGGAAACTACATCCAAGTTAGACATGTGCTTCAATGCAACCATCTAAATATGACACTAATTTTCAAGACCACAAAGTGTAAACTTAAAAAATATAATGATTGATCTAGAATCTACATCCAGTCTACTTTTAGCCTACTCCATGTATAATTTGCATGTGCATAATAAACCATCTACGTAATCTTATTTTCCATTTATTTTAATTTCAGAGCATATTTTTAATTGTAATTATAACCATATCTTAGCATTTAAATTAATAATAGTATATATCTAAGTTTACAATTTATTAGTCAGCTATATATTTTTTTATCACCCTTTTATTTATTAATTTTTATATTCTTCACCCTATACTATATTGATCCATCTCAATTTAGGGTTAAACATTCATTAAACCCATCTCTTTATGCAAACCCTAGATTATCCTATGATTTTTATTGTTTTATGGTTTTTATTTTTATATTTCTCTAACTTTACTCTATCATTTGTATGTAACCTAGGTGCATGCCTAGTTTAATGGGTGCTTCTGTTGAACACTTAGAGATTCCTCCTTTTCCACATAAGATGGATCAAAAAATTAAGTAACAAAGCTGATACTTGTGAAGATGCCAATTATTAAATTGAACTACATGATGAATAAACAATCATAGAAACCAATTTTGAGCATGAAAATGATGAATCTAGTGAAAACAATGAACATGAACAAATAGACTAAGAGCATGTATAATATCTTATTATGTTTCTACACCATCCGATGTAAAACCCAGATGATCGTGATGAGATCCTAAGAACCTTATTATGAAATAAAAAATAAAAAATCATAGATGAATAACCAAATCCTTTTGATCATGATATTGAAGCAATGGGCCATCCCCATATACCAATAACCCTCCTCTTAAGTGTATCACCACTTCATACTTCTTATGGGGGAATGGGGTATGTGTTTATACCTTTGTTTGCTAAAATTAATATTACTACATCTTAGATGGAAACATTCATACTTAAACCCAATTACTGGTTTGAATGCCTATATCTACTCAAACTATGGGTACGCCTCATTTGGTGACTTCTCAAACTTCAAATATTAATGATCAAGATGTGAAAGTTATTATCAAAACCTTAAAATGTTTTCAATCTAAGGTTAAAAATATTAAACAAAATTATAAAAAATAACCTTAAACTATTACTTCATAAGGGGTGTTGCATAACCCTCTCGTACCCCTTGTCAACTAGGTTTGTTTTAACTAAGTAAACATTTAATGATGGTAGGGGTAATCATAGACAATATATTTGATCATTCTATGTAACATGTCTTGATTATGCCTCCAATAATAAAATGTTGACTAAAATATTTATAAGGAGGCTCAAGGACTATGTTCTAAAGTGGATATATGACTTACCTATCTAATCAATAAAAGCATTCAAACCTTGTATATATTAGGTTTTGGCACACTTTTGTATCAATATTAATAAAAACTTTTCCTATGTCTAAACTGAAAAGATAAATTAAGAAACCATTGAACCTATCAATCAATATGTCTTAAGATACAAGATAATGTTATCAAAAATGACCATTCCGATAGTATATAAATATCTTCAAGATATATTCAAGCAAATTTTGCTTGCCCCATTATATGGGTCCATTATTTTCTAAAAGTTCAAATCTTTCAATGACTTATGCCATACTATTAGCAATCATGAAATGAAACTTATATCATTGAACCAAATTATTTATGTACCAAACAAACCAACTACTTAAAATACCAACTCTACTATTAAACCAAGTTCTAAGGTGAAACTCACATAACCTAAAAGGAAATAACTACTATAATTAATTTGGTGTCACAAAAAATTAACATTATTATCCTATCTAATTCACCAAAGAGATAATGTTCATGTTTACTTGGCTCTCTATCTTCATTACTTTTGAACCATGTGGAGTGTCACCTACTATCTATCCCTCATCATATAGAGGTTGATATGAATCAAAATCTACCCAAAGGATATCATTAAAATGCTTATTGTGACTATCACCAAGGCCTTTTGCATTCTATGAACTGATGTTTTACCTTAAATAATAAGATCTAAGACCTTATCAATGACCAAAAAACTACATTTTATGATTCTCCAAAAGAATCAGGTTCACAACCTAGTGATCACTAGAATCACAAAATATTTAACAACCTTTTGAAAGACTATTCTAAGAATGAACTAGAAGCACAAATGAAATATAATGCATATCCTCCTTTATCACATTATAGCCACCTTTTAGATGGGATTATTGGTACTTATACATGACATACACTTCACATGGATTAGAGACATTATATTAATTTTGATGATAGTGAGATTGTCAATTATGGATAATATCTTCATTAATTATTCATTTGAGCATATATTGATCACTAACATATACATAGTGCTATCATTGATAATTATTCAATAAATAACAATTTCGCAATGACATTACTTATACATTTGGATTATAAATAGGATGATTTACATGCTTTGAATATATTAGTTAGATCAGTTGATAGGATTTCATAATAGATTCTTGGTGAGATTGAATTACCTTTACAAGTGGGTCCAACATATGTAGTTAATACCTTCTCAATTAAACCATACATAAGAGTCTTTTATATGTTATTGGGATGATCATGGATACATTCACTACATGAAATAGCTTCTAAAATATGTGGGTTTATTCAATACATTCCTATCAACATGGTAATTATAACTTTTGAAATTCCATATGAACATTGACTTAAACAAGAAAATTTTATACCTAGGTAATTAATTATCAAATAATAATCACTGAAAAATGACACTTGAGTGATAATAATGATACTTGAGACCACCCATCCATAGTTTATCCCTAGACCTATTTTAGGGGATATTTTCACACATATCCAAACTTTATGTAGGCCACAATCATCTGTAGACATCCATAAAATAGTTTTATATCCTCATTTTCAGCTCTTATCCCTTCATGCATTAGGTTATACCACCTAGATATTATCACCATAGTAGCAACAGTAATGCCACATGGTACTACTATCCCAATATGGGCACTATTGTCCTTTCCATCCTTTTTTCACTAATATATATATATATATTTTCAAATCTAATACCACCTAAGATTGGCTCAGACATCTTTTAACACCTACACAAACACCAAAATACTATATATACATGAATTTTATCCCTCTAACAACTAGATGGAAATCATATAAAAATTATGCATACAAACTCAAAATAATTTGTCCACAATAAGTTTTATTAATCCATATTCTACCCTACTTATAAATAAAACCATCTACAACATTCCTAAGTTAGATTACTTAGGTTTCTAGTCTCAAAAACACTCAAATCACACAATTCAACATTCATACTAGTTTTACTTGCCCTTGTACAACACTTAGGTTGGGATAACTACATCATGATTCATCCATCATTAGAGTATTGTTATGTAGGGACCTCTTTGTCAAACATACCCAACATTCAAGACAATTTATTTCTTTTATCAATTAGATGACCTAGATATATGAGGGATTAGGGTTTTCACATAAATCATACATAACAAGTTTTATATAGAGATACATAGCTCATGAAAGTAAGAAAAATATTGAAAAACTTAGACACAAATGTACCCAAAAGCTTAGAATCATACAACATAGAGGACACTACCACCAAAATAGTGAGATTAGTACCACATGGTGTTACTATCCAATTAGGGCACTAATGTACAAGAAGGGTTTTGACACCTGGTTCCCATTTGATAAAATTAGACTATTATCTATCTCAATTTTAAACCTCAAGATATCTCATTTTAGTCATTTTCCAACTATTTTTTTAATATTATTTTATTTTATTTTTTGAAAGGTCTAATTAACTTAGTTTTGTTACAAATCAGTGTCTATATTTATTGCATATTTCTACCCTGATATACTATACTCAACTCTTTAACAACCTAGGATTTAGATATATCTAATTCTTAAAAGGTTAACATGTTTGTTGAAATTCACATACTTTTAATATTACTCAAACCCTAACCCTATATGCTATTAAGTTTTGTATCCTTATTTTACCTATTTTCAATGGTTGGGTTAAGCTTTTCAAATTTCATAGACTCTATTTTAGCTGCCCTATTTGAATTTTTTTAATATATTCCATCTCAAAAAGTTATCTCTCTTACCTTACTAATAAATGTTAGGCAAGTAAAGGTAATCCTATTGAGCATACTCAGATTCCTTCCATTTAAAATTATAGCATGGATAAAATATTAATTACAATTGTAGTAATTGATCATTCACACCCTAATTATGTAGAATTTAATGATAATGCATCCAAAGATGAGGAATATATTCAAGATAAAGGTGATATACAAGATGATAAATAGGAAATTCTACCCCCACTTAATAATGAAAATCTTATAATCAATAAGGATGAGATTCTATAGAGCTTCAAAGATAGACTTCAAGAACAAACCTATGTTCATGCACAAATTTTATAAGCCGTAATAGAAATAAAGAAAAAATCAAATAATGGTCAATAATTTACACCCTAGATAAAATCATTATTAAACTTAATTTGGGTCCAAATCATCTTCTTCAACAACCTATTTTAACTCAACAACCTATGGTGGTAATTACGCCTTTTGTGGCTAGTTCCTCTTCTCCATATGTAAAATCCCTTATGCACGAGATTTATTATTTGGAGGTTTAGGTGTTACACCTTGAGCAAGGAACTAATAGACTACCACATTCCTTGGATTATCATGCTCTTTTACACACACGTTTGGAACATGACATAGTGACAACTCTTTTTGAATTTAGATTTGGGGCACCTAAGATTACATTACGTGGTTGTAAGGGTGACCCATAGCACCATCTCTAATATTTACACACACATTTGGACTACATGTACAATGATTATCTCCTCAGTTACTTTTTCCCACACAGTCTATATTACTATGCTTTGCAAGGATTCTATGATCTACCAAATTAGTCTATCACCACATTCCATCCATTGGTAGATATGTTTTTACCATACTTCTCAATAAAAATAAATGATAAGATCTTATATTCTAAAGTAACACAATTGAATCAAAACTTTGATGAGCCTATTGTGGAATATCTCTTAAAAAGTAGGACTATATTAACAAAGATGACTAGCCCCATGGTAGATAGAAAACTCCAAGACATATTCAAATAAAGCCTACTACAAGAAATATATGAAGCTATTTGGTTCAAGAATTTTAAAACTTTCACAGATTTATGCCATACAATGAAAGAAAGGGAAGCCAAGCTTCTTTATATGGGTAAACTAAAATACATAAGTGGATAAAAATAAACTACTAAGAGATATAGTAATCCTCGATAAAAAGTAATGGCCATTGAAAATAAGGGTGATCTAACAGCCATAGTTAATGCAGTTTTAGAGCTATCTCTTTACCTAGTTATATCACCTCTTCCACGAAGATTTTTCATCAACCTTACAAATATGCTAGCACATGTTTTATATATTCCCATAAAATGCAATGTCATATCTTTCCCTCCCATCAAAGAGGTTGATATGTCATAGCCTCTTCTAAAAAATTATGATTCGAATGCATTATGTGAATATTATAGGGTACTAGAGCATACTACAAACTGATACATCACTTTGAAAAATAAGATACAATATCTAATAGAGGGAAACATATTTGTTGTGGGCTCACCCACAAAGGCAACCAAAGCTCAAAAAATAAAAGCTAAGGCAATGAAAATATTCTCAATTCCATTTTCAAAGCATAAATAAAATGAGGCTAGGTCACTTCAAGTGATTACTACATGTATCAAGTACATCCACCACTAATATCATATCATACTACTATAGAGGATGCACACCATATAAACAATATTATTGGTATGTATCATACTATAGTTTTAGCTATAACACTCATCACTTTCTCAGAGTAGGAGATGTTTTATGATGATTCAAATTTATATGCACTTTTTATATGAGCCTACATAGATCATCATCCTATTTAGAGTATTATTTTTGACAATGGGTCATGTATTAACATGTGCACTATAAGACTTATACAACATTTGGGCTATTCAAAGTAGGATATATCTCCTACAGATAAATTTATTCATGGTTTTAGTGGCCATGTCGAAATCTCCATTAGAGATATTGTACTTCCACTACAAGTTTGAATAGCACATGTGGCCATTAGATTCTTAGTTGTACCTAGTGTAGGTACATTTGACATGTTATTGGGTAGGCCATGGATATATTATTTGTGATCCATCTCATCCACCATGTATAGATGCCTTAAATATATACATGAAAGTTAGGTAATAATAATTTATTGTCTTTCATATGAGTATACTTTGCTTGTCCCACTTGTAGTCACACCATAATTACCAATTACTGATCCAAGATCCATTCCAATTAGTATACCATAGATTTTAGTAAAGCCACCAGTCCAAGTGAGGTCTACTCCTAAAATGTTATCATGTATGCATAACTCCCATGGAGATAATTTTTAAATAGACCCCTAAATTAGAGATACGTTTAAGATACTAGAGGGACTCCCACTACTAATTTTATTTTGAGATCAATATTATTAAGTTCTCAAAGTTATTAACACAGGGAACCTATGCCAGTTATAACATATTCTACTACATGGGTCCCTAAAACCCTTAGAATTCAAAAGACACCATAATTAGTTTAATGAATTCTTAGAACCACTTCAAAGGTAGTTTTAGTAATAGATCACATATTACAACAAGTTATGGGACTTTAGGTACCTTTTAATATAGCACATATGATCATTATTCCTTTATTTGGCACTATTGTTCCTTCCTACTTTTATAAATTTTCCTTATTTCTATCTCTTATATAGTTTCATTTTCATGTTTCTTGTACATATTTTATATTCAAAAAATACAAAAAACAAATGTCAAAACACAAAAGCATTCAAATATTTACATATAAAAAACAAAATTATAGATTGTCTGCATTATCATGTTTACACTTATTAAATTTTCCTAGATATTACATATGTTAGATATCTTATTATAATATTTTTTAACATACATACATTGTTCACTTGTTCTTGTCGGCTGCTTGCAAATTATTATAGTATCTAGGTCCACTACACTAATATAGATTTTCTATTAGCTACCCACTAAGGGCATACAGTCAAATACATGGGTTCTTCATTGGACACATTTTCGCATTTAAGGCAAGCCTATACACAGTTTCAATTACCAGGTTATATATTTTTAATGTCTACATCAAAAATTTAGCATTGTTGTATCTTGATATTAATCATGCTACACTTACTCATATTTTTTTTGGCTATTACTACTTTAAACTCAGCCTATGTAAATCTTAGCTCTTATTATGATTTGCATTACATGTTCATTAATAATTTCATTTGTATATTTCCTAAGATTCTTCTATTTCAGGGCATTTGAATATGTCATTGTTTTATGTATCTACACCACTTCTTCTAATTATATGTATCATTTGGACATGTTCCCCTATCCTTTTGTGTGCTTTCCTAATTTTTCATGTGGACATTTGAGCATGTCCTTCCATGTGACTCTTTCGGTGACATGTGCCCATGTCTCTTGTATTAAATCCATTTAGCCTTCTTTCTTTGCCTCATGTGTGTTATATGTTTGCCTTCTTGTATGCATCATGGTAATGACACTTATATCTTTCTTATTACACAATCCTGTTTAGATGCCATTAGGGACCTCATGCATCTTCCCTTCATACTTGGGTGTCATGATGGACATCATGCCTAATTCCCCTGGGTTGCTAGTTATTTATTACTAAAAATTTATATTTGTATACATTATTACATCTATCTTTATAGCCTTGTGAATTCTATACCTAACATACATCATACTTTAAAAACTTATGATCAGATTATCTTAAATTTTGATTTTATATATGCATGGTATATTACTTATTACATAGATATCATATATGCTCTAGCTAACACACACTTTGTATAGATTTTTATATTAAGGATACTTCTTCCACATGTTCAACAATCCACATAAAAGAGGTTGTAGTCATAGCTTTTTAAAATAGATTAGGCTTTCTAGATGCACTCAAAGTACAATTTTTTGCACACAAGCCTAAATATAGAAATTAGACTCAAATAAACATCATGGAAAATAATGACATAAATATCAATTATAGCTGCATAGAAATTAGAATAGTAAGACATTCGTATGTAAAATGGGACACAGGTGCCACATGGAGCTCATATCCAATAGCCTTAGTTTCAAAAAAATTAGATTGTCTACAAAATTACAATAGGTATGGTCTAGGTTTGTACATTTTCAATTAAAAATTACTTATTTTGTCTTAGTTTATCCTGTATTCATACAAGTTTGCTTAGATTTAGAGCATCATGCATGACATGATAATGGAACCAAAAACTATCAAGACAATAAAATTACCAATAGGCCAAGATTTGAAATAATACTTAGAATTGATCCATATTGATTACCTTGAAATAATTACAACCCAAAACATGATTAAATAATTCCCAACTTAGAATTATATTTGATATGCAAAAACTTAAAAAAAAAAAGATAAATCTAAAAAAAACCTCTATTTTTAGTAAGTTTCGCATGTAAGCATGTGAAGCTCTAAAAATTTATTTTAATATAGTAAATGATAAATTTATCCTATGGAATGAAATTAAACTGATGTTGATGTCTGGTCTAAAAAATATACAGTTTATGAAAATAGAACATTCCCAAAAAAATCATTAAATGATAATTTTAGACCTTCAGATGATCATGTATGGCCTCCAAAAAATATCAAAAAAACTATAAGTAGAAAGAGAAGATTATGGAAGCATTAAAATTTTTGAGAAGGTAATTTTGGAGTGTGGAAGAGCTCAAATAGGGCTATAGGTCAAAATTTATGGCATTGAAAATTTTGGTCAATTTTTCTACATCGTTCTCCTCTAATTGAAAACAACTTAGCTCCTATGAGTTACCTTGATTGTACTACTACCTTTTTTCATTGTCAATTTTTTTTATCTCCCATTCTATAATCCAAGTGTTGTATTTTGCTTCTATCCTTCCCATTATAACACATACCTATTATAATTCCTTTACCTTTTGCTCACTATCTTCACATCCAAAACATGGATGTTCTTTTTTTTCTTTTTATTTGGAACCTATGGCTACCACTTCATTTCTTCATCTTCATCACCTTCATCATCTTCTACATGGAATTTAATATAAATATGAATCATTAAATAATAGAGATATATCAAAATTCTATGCTAAACTCACGTCATAAGTACTATCATTTATTTTCTTCACAATTCCACATGGACCTATGGTTTTTTACTTGAACTTGTTTTATGTGTATTTTTATCATTACTTTCCTAAAACTTTGCTCTTAATCTTTCCTACAATTGCTGCATATATTCTGCAAATGCTTTTGCATCATTACTAACTTGATCCACTATTGGTAATTTTACCAAATGTAAAATAACCATAGGATTTCTCCCATAAACAATTTGAAATGATGATTTTTATATTGATCTATTAACTAAACTATTATATACAAACTCAACTTGTGGTAAATCCAAGTCCCATTGCTTGGGCTTCTATCCTACCATGCATCTCAAAAAAAAATTTGAATCTCCTATTCATAACTTCTATTTATCCATATTTTTTTGGGTGATATGCACTACTAAATTATATATTATTACTCATATTGATCCAAAAATACCTCCAAAAATGATAGAAATTATGTGTCCCTATGTGAAGTAATAGTTTTTGGAACACCATGCAATTTGACAATATCCTTAAAAAATAATTTTACAACTCTAGTGACATCATTGATTTTATTACCTATAATTAAATGAATAATTTTATAAAATTTGTGTACAATAACAAAAATTGAATCATTACCTCTTTGTGTGTTTGGTAATCCCAACAAAAAATCAATTCTCAAATTTATCCATGGTCCTCTTCGAACTGGTAATGACATGTATATTCAAATATTATATGCATGTCTTTTAGCCACATGACATATCTTTCACCTTGAAACATACCTTGTCACATCTCTCTTCATCTTTGGCCAAAAATATGTTTCCTCCACCACATCTATCTTCTTCATCTTACCAAAATGACCAGCCAATCCTCCACTATGTAATTCTATTAATATATTATCTTGTAGAGACATAATTGGAATACACAATTATCTCCCTTTGAATATATAACCTTATTATATAATATATTCATCATGAATGATATCTATCCCACCTATTAATGGGTTCCTATATAGCTCAACTACCTTGCCAAAATGTAGATCATTATCATATAATTCTTTGATAGATTCCAATCCTTCTAATTCACTCAAAATAGTAGTTAATAATGTTGCTCTCCTTTTTAATGCATCAACTACCTAATTTTATTTTCTTGATTTATGTTTCAATAGAAAATTATACCCATGTAAGAAAGATACCCACTTTACAT
Organism: Torreya grandis; assembly: GCA_037957365.1. Taxonomy (NCBI): domain Eukaryota; kingdom Viridiplantae; phylum Streptophyta; class Pinopsida; order Cupressales; family Taxaceae; genus Torreya; species Torreya grandis. Next base: position 951,465 of record JARHVA010003889.1, on the reverse strand, counting down.
GCCTACTATTCAACTTCTTTAGTGTATTCACATACTTCAAAGCCTCATGATCATTAAATAAAATTAACTCTTTAATTACTAGGCAATGCCTTCAATGTCTTAATGCTTTTACAATTGCATAAAGTTCAAAATCATAAGTAGAATAATTTAATTTTACCTCATTCAATTTCTCACTAAAATATGTTATTGGCTTTTCTGCTTGACTCATCACAACACTACTTCCCACAATTGAAGCATCATAATCAATCTCAAACACTTTGTTAAAATTTGGTAATGCTAAAATTGGCCTTTCTATAAGCTTCTTCTTGAAAAATTAAAATCCTTATGTGGTTTCTCTAGTATATGTAAATTCTTTCCCTCTCATGCAATTTATTATTAGTACTACAATACAACTTTTTTTTAAAAAAATTTCAATAAAATGTTGCTAAACCATGGAAACTTCTTACCTCTATAAGGATTTTTGGAATAGGCCACTTAATAGTTTCCTTTATCTTGTCTTCATCTATTCTCACACCATCAACTGAAACTACATACCTTAAAAATACAAAATTATTCTTCATAAACCTGCACTTCTTCAAATTTGTATACCATAGCTCCTATATTAACAAATCTAGTACCATTTTCAAATTTTGTAAGTGTTCTTCTTTAGTCTTACTCAATATCAAAATATCATAAAAAAAAACCACAAACTTACTAATATATTCTCATAGTATTGTATTCATCATCCTCATAAATTTGATAGGAACATTAGAAAATCTGAAGGGCATCACCATCCACTCATATAATCCATCCCTAGTTTTGAATGTAGTTTTCCACTCATCTCCTTCACAAATTCAAATATGCCACTTCTTAGATCAAACTTGCTGAAATATATTTCTCCTACAAGCACATAAATCATATTATCTAAATAATCTATAAGAAATCTATACTTGATTGTAATTTTATTAATGGCTATATTATCCATGCATATTCTCCATACTCCATCTTTGTTTAGAGTTAAAAATGGTGATGTTACACATGGACACACATTCTCCCTTATCAACTTATTTCTTATCAATTTAGAAGTCTATTTATTTAATTTTGCATATTTTGTTAGACTCATCCTATAAACTTTTTGATTGGGTAAAGTTGTTCCTAGATTAAAATTAATGCGATGTTAGATATCTCTCTTTGGTAGTAAACCATCTAGTACCTCATCAAGAATAAGATATGGATATGATTTTAACACTCATTTTGCTTCTATTGGTATTTCACCATTTTTGTGTCTTCATTATTTTCTATTAATACATAATAGTAAGTTGCTACCTTCATATCTTGGATAAATACTTTAGTAGAGATCATGTTTCCTATCTTCTCTACCTCTTTAAGAGGTAAAAAGAAAAAAAAAAAACTACCTTTTCATCACCTTTACAAAAAAATAATGTGTTCTTTACTCCATCATGAATTACTTTCGTATCAAATTTCCATGGTCTCCCCAATAATAAATGGCATGCATCCATCAGAATAACATCACACCATATTTTATCCTTATAATTTTTTTCTATAGAAAACTTGATTAATAAAATTTTATGTACTATATCATCATTCCCCTTTTTAAACTATGAAATTAGATAAGGATTAGTACGATTTTCACATTTCAAATTTAGGTTCCCTATCATTTCCTTAGAAACCATATTTTCACAACTACCACCATATTTAATTACTCTACATACCTTTCTGCCAGAAGTACATCTTGTTCAAAAAGAATTTGATCACAACCATGCATCACTAACTTATTTATTCTTCACCTATTCCTTCCTTGGAGTGATGACTATCCTTCTCATCATGACATTCTCTCTAACATCTGCTATTTTACTCTTCTATCTTAGCCATGACTAGATTCACCCTTGGGTGATCTTATTACCTATTTTCTTGATATTGATTGTGTGGACACTCAAATACTATGTGCTTTTCTTCCCCACATATATAACAAACATAAAATCTACCCTAATTTCGAAACCATCCTCTACAACCACTCTATCCTCATCCTCTCTGAAACCTTCTTTTTCTTTGTTGGTATTGAAACCCTTACCTATTATCATCTTGCCTTTATACACCACATGATGATTCGCCTTTATTAGTACTAAACCCACCTCTACTAATATTAAACCCACATCATTCCCTATATGGATAGGATCCACCTCTTCTTAGACCAAGAGATGTTCTTATGAAATTCTGTCTATTTTTTTTTCTTCTACATTCAAAGCTAATTGATAAGCCTTCTCCATGCAATATATTGTAAGCATGATTAATTCATATTGTATATAAACTTTTAAAACATGTACATAACTTTTATCCATATTATCTTGTGTTTCATCAAACCTAATCATATGGAAAGTTTATAAAATTCGTCTATATAATCTTGTATACTATGATCTTTTTGCCTCTCATTTTGAAATCTTTTGTATAGGTTTTGTACATAATCGATAAGAAAAAAAATTTCCCTCAACATCTTCACCTTCTTTTTCCACATATTAATCTTCTCTTTACATTTTATCTATCTATCTTTCTACAAGTGATCTGACCAAATCATTGCATGACCTTTCAATCATGCATGAAAACTTTACCTTTTTTCCTTCTCTCATAGTCTTCTACTTGAATATTTTTTTCATGTTATTCATCCAATCTATCAACTCCTCTAGTTTTAAACTACCCCCATAATATGAAACATCAACCTTGATTCCTTCATTTTTTCCTTCTAAACCCTGAACCATCCTCTCTTTCATTGATGGTGGATATTCTGGTTGTTCTTTTTCTTGATAAATTTCTTTATCATGATCTTTGTCCTCCTCATCGTGACCTTGTATTATTCTCTAACTGGTGATAACATCAGTTAATTTTTCCACTTTCCTCCATATCTCTTATATAATTCAGTTCATCAGTATAGTACCTCTTCAGTCTCTTGCCATATCTTACTCCTCCAAGATTTGAACTTTCTCTGATACTAGATAATGAAACCAAATACTATCAAGACAATAAAACTCCCAATAGGCCAATATTTGAAATAATAATCAAAATTTATTAATATTGATTTCTCTAAAATAAGTAAAACCCAAACCATGATTAAATATGCCTCAACTTAGAATTAGAGTTTACATTCAAAAATTTAAAAAAATAATAATAATAAAAAACTTCTTTTTTAACAATTTTTTTTTTTTTTGGTAATTTTCACATGAAAGAGCATGCATCTATAAATTTATTTTGAAATATCATAAATGTTAAAATTATCCTATGGGAAGAAATTAAATTTAATTTAACATTGAGTCCTAAAAATATAAAAATTTTGAAAATAGAAAATTCATAAAATATTATTAATTGGTAAATTTAAACCTTCAGATAATCACGTATGGCCTCTAAAAATATCAAAAACAACTATAAGTGGATAGATCATCTTATGGAAGCATAAATTTGTATGAGATGGTCATTTTCATATGTGGAAGATCTCAAATAGAGCTATAGGTCAAAATTTATAGCCTCTGAAAGGTTGGTCAATTTTTTTACATGACATTACCATTCCCCTTTCTATTTAGATTCTTAGATACAACTTATTCAAGAACCCATATGTTTTTATATCAAATATGGGTACATGTACATGTCAAATTATTTCCATATGTTTACATTTAGACAAGTTGATCAGAGGAAATGATAAACTCCATATCATTTTATATGCTATACACATCTAAAACCTTGTTCCAAGTTATACACTAGACTCATGCCTTATTCAATCATCAATGCTTGACATTACCAAGTATCATAGAGATTATTAACATACCTAAATTGCTATATATTTGACATATATAGTTAAAAATTTCTAGTTACATCACATAATTTTATTTTTAGATGTATCTACTACACATGTGTAGGAAATAATAGAGTCATAGTCTACTTGTGTTCTTGAGCCACCTACATGAGAGGGTTAGGCATACCATTAGTGCAATCCAAACAATTCATATTTCATGATCCACTATGTAGGGTTGAGAATTGATAGACTCAAAATTTTATTGACTTTTTGAGCCACCCACACATGGGGATTGAGAAAGCCATCATCTTAGTGTAAGTTATTAACTAATTGATCACTATTTGTATGAACATGCATAGGTTATCACTGGTTTTATGTATTGATTTGTGTAACCAATGAGGTGTATTCATTATTTTACTAAATTTTATCTCTGTACTTATTTTTTTCTTTTTTTTTATATATTTCTAAAGTAAGGACTAATTTATGCACATTTCATTTGTAGGACATGCAATGGAGCATACTTCACATACTCAGATCCAAATTCATGGGATTTTCTTCATAGGTAAGTCTAGGTAGACTTATTGTACATTTATCCTATTTATTTCTCTTTGATGCATTTATATAATAAAGTGTGGGTAAATGTAATCACCTAAAAATGACACTTGAGTGCTAAGAGTGATACTTAAGACCACCCATTCCTAGTTTTTCCCTAGACTTATTTTAAGGCCTATTTTCACATTGATCCAACCTTCATGAGTTCCACATGTTCGTAAACATCCCTAAATCAACCTTATATCTTCATTTTGACATCATTTACCTTTATGCCTTACGTTATACCACCTAAACACTAACATTATAATAAGGACAATAGCACCACATGGTGATAGTGTCCCATTTTTTTTGCTACCATCCTTTCCCTCATTTTTACACTAATGAATATATTTTCAAATCTAAGAGCACGTGGGGCAATATTAGACCTCTTTTAAAACCTATGGAAGAACTATAACAATATATACATAGGAATTTTATCCCTTTAACTACTAGATATAAATCAGATACAAATTACACATACAAAATTAGAACAAATTTTACATAATAAAGATTATCAATCTCTATTTATTATAAATTATACATAGAACCATATACAACATTCTTAAACTTAGATTACTTAGGTTTTTCTTCTCAAGCATATCCAAATCACTCATGTCAATAGTCATACTAAATTCACTTGCACTTGTGCCAAAATTTAGGTAGGGAGAACTACATCTCGCTTGATCCCTCATCAAAGTATTGGTATGTATGGAATTCTCATCACAATAGGGCATGAAGTGTCTCTATTCTACTCAACTAAAAAGACATTTCACTACTCGTATCAACTAGATTCCCTAGAAACATGGACGATTAAGTTTTGTATATAAAATTGGTCAAAATAGGTCATACATAGGGATCCGAAACTTTTGCATGAAGGAACATGCTTGATATACCCAGAAACAAGTGTACCCATAACATTAGAATATTACTCCATAGAGGATATTACCACAAAAATAGGGACATTAGCACCACATAGTGCTACTATCCAATTAGGGTGTTAATATTTAAGAAGCTTTTTTATAGTTAGGTCTTATTTAAAACACTCATACAAGCCTTTGTCTCAGTCTTCAACCTTTAGATCTCCCATTTCCATTGTTTGCTAGCTAAATTATTCTTTACATTATTTATTATGATTTTAAAAAATGTGAAAATAAATCAATTATGTTACATATTAATAGTTATATTTATTGCATATTTCTACGTTGATTTACTATATAAAGCTCTTTAACAACATAGGATTTACAAACCTAATAAGGCTAATCCTCCATGAAAGGGTAATCAAGAGCAAACCCCCTTTCCTAGTTGGCCAATACTTGAGATACAATTTCAACATGGAAACATATCGGATTCTAGAGAAACATTTTATATTATGCACCATATTCATATATATACAACACCTAAACATGTTCGTATTATTACTACCTCAGAGAAACCATAAAGAATTAAGCAATGGGTTACACAAACCCCTACTTCTATTATCTCTTCATGATGACAAAGTCATATTATACATTAAAAAAAATATTACAGATCCTACAATGATAGATATTACACCTATACATGCTCTTTGGTAGTACCCCTACTTTATTACACTAGGTTCTCAGTGGGCAGGTACCCATGATCGTCCTTTGGATGATATTGAAGAATAGTGAGAAAAATAGTTCATATCATTTTATTGAATAATATTAGGTTTATATACATAGCAAAAATTGGTTAATAGAACTATAATCCTATAACCACTATGCCACGTATAATAGTTTCTATCTAATCTACCATCTAAATAAACTAACCAACACTATAATATATTATTGTAACTAAACACTAATCACTATGCTAACAATTTAATATCTAAATTTTCCAACATTCCCCCTTTATTACATTATTTCTACAAACATCGCATTTCATAATAGTGGTCCCCCCTTTATTATAAACACTGTAAAAGATTTACACTCTCCATGCAACTTGCTCACTTTCTAAGGTGGCATGCCATCCTTGTGGCTTCAAAGTCTAAATGTCACATTGGTTTTTCCTTGAAATATTACCAAGAACTTGAAAGTAAAAGGAACACTTCTCTTCGCTAACACCTTCAGTGGTTTCTCAGATTACAAGGACAACCACAAACCCATATAGTTATTTTCTACAAGTTGACCATGAACATGGAGGGTTTCAGGAGGTTTATACTATACTATGATGGTATATCAGATTACTAGAAACCTTTTTCCAAGAACCAAGATCTACTTTAGTGCTTTTACTCCCCAGAAAATTCCTTTTCTAGGATGTACCAAACTAGAAAACAATACTTAGTAGCTTATTGAAAAACACACTATAAAACATATGTATAAACACATCAAAATTTGTCACCATAACAATAGTATGACCATGTCATAGATGACTCATGAGAGGATGATAGTTATCCTTCAACGTTCGTGTATCCTCTAGCCTCCTTTTGAACACTACTACATGTCTCACAATATGAAAGTTGAAATGAAAGCTATTTCATCACCTGATTATTCACATTCAATACTATCTGGTGGATGTTTTACTTGAGATATATTGGCTTCATTGTGTTTAATTTCACCTTTGACAACATTTTTTGCTCACACATAATAGTCCCATCTTATATGACCATTCTTCTTGCAGTGTTGACATTTTATTTCTCTTTCATATGTATTAAATTTTGATATGAATTTTGAGAATATAGTGCATTCTCGAGTTATGAAATATCTTCATCGTCTATATTTATACTTTTGTCATCTTCTAGTAATGTTGTAATCATATCATCAAGAGATTATGAAGGTATTTGGCTAAGATTAAATATAATATTACAATATATTGACATTAAAATATTTAATAGAATATCTTTTACATCTTGATCTTCACCATTAGTTTTTACCTCAACAAGCTACTTAATAAGATATCTTAGATGATTTACATGGCTAGACATAGTAATTCCATCATCTATTTTGAATCTATATAATTGCAATTTTAGTGAAAACTAGGCATTTACCACTTTTGCACCAAAAATGTGTTGAGTGTATTCCAAATTTCCTTAGATGATTTTTCTAAATCCATGTGATGTAATTCTAAATTAAAAAGTTCAAGACCAATAATAGATTTTGCTTTGTCATCTCTTGTTTTCCACTACAATGATTTAATTATATCAGTGTGTTGTTTCTCATCTCTATTTATGATTCCCCACAAAATTTTATGCATCAATTACATTTGTATTTTAACCTTCCATGTATGAAAATTTAAACCATAATATTTCTCTATGGGAATTTGAATTTCCATCTTGAAACATAGATCTATAAAGCAAACAAGGTAATATTTATTCTTTTGAAAATAGAAAGATGTACCTTGCCTTCTTTATTTTCTATGTTGATACATGATTACTCACTTGCCTTGATTCAAGGATTATAGGGTAAGATGAACCAAATGAAACTATAGAATTATTTTCACCGCTCTTATTTTAGTAGTTCATGTTGTTCAAGATTAGAAATATCTTGAGATATCAATGATAGATATTATTCCCTCAATTAGCTTCCCACGTCAGCTGTCTCTTTCTCACTTTGAAAAATAATTTAATGCACTATTTTATTTGTAGACTCCATCACTTCTACAACCCTATCTTTAGGCATCTTTCCTCTTTGAATATCATAAAGGATTTACAACCTATGCATAAATAGAAAAATAGAATATGTGAAGTCACTACAACTATCATAAATCCATTAGTGGTTAAGTAAAATCACTAATTTGATGGATGTGGATTTAAAAAAAATAGCTAGAAAATTCAAGTGTATAATCAAAATGTAGGAGTCATGTTTAACACTTATGTATGAAATCACTTGTGGCTAGATAAAATTTATGTTTTGGCATATCAAAGAAATTTCGACATAGTTTGAATCTTTTATCAATATAGAAGTGGTTATTTCATATAATTATAGACTTTTTAGCTACAAAATCTTCTTTTTATTGAACTTGAAAGACTACTCAAGCACACTAAAACATTCACAAGTAAAATTTATGGAATTTCTCCAAATATGGTCACCAAAAATGTGGGTTTAAAATTGGATATATAAATTTTGTAATAGAAAATGAACAAAATCATTATTTATAATTTAATCCAATATACACAACATGTTATAAAGGGGCAAAGAAAGAAAGGGATTCACATGAAAATAAAATTGAAACACAAACAAGTTTATAACTCAATAAAAAATGAATCTTTCTCCCTTGATGATTGTATATGATCTCAAATTGAATTAGAGTTATTGTATGCTTGACTATGGATGTTGGTGTTAAATATTATAGAAGAATGAGAGCAATGGATGATTAATTGAATATGATAGAGAAAAAGTGGTGTAAATATAACAATGTTATTCTAAATATTTCTAATTTTCATGGAAGTGTAATTATTTATATAGGATTTGATGAAGTGAATAATAGTTAGAATTTATCCATGGAGGATGAATATATAGGGTGGAGGAATTTTTTAGGAATTATATATTTGTAGACAATTCTAGAGGAAGCTTGGTGAGGGGATCTAAGAGGGTTATAACTTTATAAAATCTATTAGGATTAGTTAATAATGATTATAAAATGATTAAGAAGGTGCTTTTTAAGAAATATAATGGAGGTAGGTGGAAGTAGGTGAGAAGGATATTAAAATTGTTAAAATATTATGTAAGTAGGATTTAGAGTTAAGTGGAGTGTTATTAAGAAGATTAAATGATGAAAGGGATGTTATAAGGTTAGTATGATGTGGGAGATGTGGAGGAAATGTTAATATGGTGTAGATAGCACTAGTAGTATGATTTTAATGAGAGATAAATAGTATAAATTACTAATAATATGGGAATGGATTAATTATAGAGGTATACAACACATAATACACATACTACAGGATCATGAAGATGATCAACATAGGGAAGTATAAGAAGAGTATTGCATGGATTTATACAACTCTAATACCTTAAATTATGATGATTATGATTTAATATATGAGGCTTGAATAAAATATATTACAAAAATATTTCATAAAATTCAAAATAAATAAAAATTATATTGTACATAATCTTTGATTTTTCTACATCATTTTCTTGCATTTATTTGCATGTATGATTGTGTGATTTATTATTTCATGCCATTGGTTTTCATTGAATTATTGGAATAGTGGCCCTTATATTTTATCCTTACTGATCTAGATAGCCTTAAAACAATGATCATTTATGTTAAAGGTCACATTCATTTACTTGCTTGCATAACGAATGATAAAATTCCACTAAGCCTACATAATAGAGTAACCCAAAATAGGATAATGTTTTTAAGGTTACTCTTGTATTTGGTAGATATTATATTTTATCTCTTTCTACCTATAATATTCATTTCCATAAAATTGAGCTGTAATTCTTTCAAATTTTTAGATCACTTACTCAGTCCCACCAAAGCTTTATTTCATAGGCTCTACTATTCATACATGTGACATATTTTGACAAGTCTACATTTGATGAAATTAAAATATATAATCAATTACTTTCATACATATTTCAGTCTCCTAAATATTTCCAGTAGTTCCAATTCACATTCCATAGATGGAAAGTTCCTTATATTTGGCCTATGGTTTAATAGAAACCATATTGTCCAAAGTGATTCATAGAAGGCACTAATCATCCAATGATTCATGGAAGTATAATTACTAATAAAAGTCACAAAATCAATATATATGCCACATATATATGTGTAATCATTCCATACTTTCTTTTCAATTTTCAAATTATCGTACTACATGTAATTTTTCATTTAGAATTAAAAATTGTAAAAGTTCAAGAAAAGCTTTGGTGAAGAGTTGTTAGTGATGTCATAAATTTTTTTAAATGAGTGAATGAAGTTTCTTGATAGTATGAGTGACATTGACAAAGAGTGAAATATTGTTACCCTAGTATACTTGGTTTATCTTTAGTTTTGGCATGGTTTAAAATGATTGCAGATGGGTCTAAAATATTGAGCATGTGGAAAAAGTCCCATAAGAAGTTTTATATGCTTTGAGTTATTATATGTATGATATGAACTCATCTAGTAGTCCATAGCTTTCTTATAGACATTTTGGGTCCAATGCCTGAGAATCTAAGTAGGTAGTTTTATGACATCATAATTACCATGTGTGGATGAGTCAGTGGGATTTGGTCATATGGTTATGATCACATTAGTCCCTAGTTTTTATGATCTAAATTTTAGGTCCTTCAATACATCAAGACAAAAGATATGAAAATACAATGTTAGACTCATAGGTAGCTTGACAGTGTTTTCCCATACTTTACCAAATTTGCATATGGCAAGAAAAATATGTGTAAGAATTTTGATGAAGTTATATTTTGTATGTGTGGTAGTTTATAAGGTATTTGATCATATGGGATTTTTTAATTTTGTTCCTAGTTGAAATGCACTGAATTTTAGGTCATTTTATGAAGAGCATCAAAAGATATTTATGTGCAAAGCTGGTGTTCCAAGGACTTCTAGGCAAAGTTGGCTCTGTGGTAGAAAAATATGAATAAGTAGATTAATGTCATTATATCTTTCATGTACAGAGTTTCTAGGAGTATGTTGATAAATAAATAGATTATTATATATGAGGAGATCATATGAATCAAGTTTTAGGTCATAATATTGACTAAGGAAAAAGTTATTAAGGAGCAAAGATGGCCTTCTAGAAAAATTGCAATAGTCCCCATAAATAACCAAATTTGTGAAGGCTAAAGATCAGGACCAAATAGAGATCCAATAGCTCATGGGAATTCATATAGATCAATATATATGGTTCATGTTGAGTTTAATGATCTAAAATGTTCATTGCTTAATGAATTTAAATATCAAACTCTTTACAAAAGGATCAACATAGCATCTTTGCTCCAAGGTGTCAAAAAGCATTGAGATGAGGACATGTGTTCAACGTTTAATGTTGAGGAGATGTAAAGATCATGATTATTCTAAAATTCACTAGTGAGAGGATATGAATACACACACACACACACACACACACATACACACACACACACACAGACACACACACACACACACACACACACACACACACACACACACACACACACACACACACACACACACACACACACACACACACACACACACACACACACACACACACACACACACACATCAATAGTGTTTATTGAGGAAGATTATTTTAAGGTGTCTAATATTTATCATAAATAAATACCAAGTGATGTACTATAGATTAACGTTGCACATTGAATCAATATTTCAAGATTGAACAAGATGAGGTCAATTATTTAAGGTTTAACATATGGGCATTGGTGATATATGTGTTAAATTTTGAATAAGATCATGGTGAGTGATTGATCTAAGCATCAAGGACTTTAGATGATAGCAGAGTGTCTAAAGTTTAATTATGACTGGTTGAATTCAAATATTCAAATTTAATAAAGAAAAGACCAATGTCTAGTTTTTGGGCCATATCTTTGATCGATGATAAATTTACTCATGGCATAAAAATAAAAGTGGTAGAGGAATCCATGGTGCATCCATAAATATAGATTTAACGATCTAAAAGTATGTAAAGTCAAACATATTGAGATCTAAAGTTAGATATGTGTTTGATTGTGCTCTACAAGTGACCTGAGAAGGATAATTAAGATTGTGTTGATGTTGTTTTCATGTTTCATGTTCTCTTAGTTATTTAAGAATTTTTTAGACTCCATAAGGCTGCTCAATGTGGATTTTGGAGGTTTGATCAATCTATCTAGAGTATGAAAAATGCTTAATAAATTGTTTACATGTTCATTCATAATGTTCCATGGCACCACGTTAGTGTTTTAGTTGTTCAAGTATATGTAAAAGTGAGAAGAATTGACTGTGATCATGTGAGGATGTTTAAATGGACATAAGGAGTCAACCCATGTATTTTAAATTATTATTGTATTCTTTTTTTCTTGATGAAGTGATAAATGGGTGAATAGGTCTCCATGAGACCTATAAGAGCTACAAGGGCCTAATTGAAAGGTGTAGCTACTCAATGGTGAACCATGGATTCTATGGCTAACTTACGTGAATGGTATTGATATGTGTCTTGATGTGATATATGCCTTAAGGTTTAAGTCATGCCTATTGGCTGACAAATATGGTGATGATCATTAATGTTTTATAAATACTAAAACCAAATTTGATGGTTTCTATACTTGTGAGAGGCTTTGGGGAGTAGATAACAATAGTGTGAAGGAAAGAAGAGAGGGTGGGTGCCTAGTGGATGGATTAATGAGCATAGCAGTTTGAGGACTATGTGTATGACCTATGGTTCATGTTCTTGATGTTATAATAGTTCTCTTATAGTTTTAGGATGAGTGAAGAGGTCTAGGGTGATCTAAAAATATGTTTTGGATTCTTTGAGTGTGAGTGAAGGATAGATGTTGTCTGTGTGAGCTTGATGACTAATTTGAGATATATATCATAGTGTGGAATATGTGTATGACCATTTCATAATGTTATTGATGTGGTGATAGAGTATTTTCTAAGGAGTGAGAGTTATCCAAAAAGTGGCTTTGGATGCATTGAGTGTGCAAAGTTGATATACTATGTATCTTCATTGGATTCAAAATCAATCAGTGTTCTAGGAGATGTTATATTCATAGGTATTATTTTGGTAGCTCAACATCTATGGGGTTAAAACTTCCTTGCAAGGTAAAACTTGTTAAAGGTCTAGTTATTCTAGTAGCTCAACTAAACAGGTGTAGTAACTACTTGTGGGATTGCATTCTTAATAAAATAAGAGATAGTAGTTCCTTGATCAGTTATAGCTGGTCTAAATTGGTTCTTGTTATTATAGGATTGTAGTCCAATTATAGGTTCTAGTGGGTTTTCTCTCCCAAGAGGGTTTTTCATATATGGCATATGTTATGTGCTTGATCTTGCATTCTCTCCTATTCATTTCTATGAATGTTCTATATGCTTCACAAATGCTTGTGGTAATTGATTAATATTTTTTAAAGGTTTTAAATTGAAGGTGGATTATCTAGGATCAATAATTCACCCCTACCGCCGCTCTTAGTGGTTATACCTCTAACAAGTTTTAAATGTTTAAATTTTTGTTTTCAAAGTAACAAAATAACCACATCATGTTTTTTACAAGGTTTTTGAAACTATATTGAGCATCACATGATTGAACTATTTATCTCAAATACAAAGTGTATGCTACAAACTAAGGTATAACTTTCCTTAAATCTAGAAATTTCATTTATAGACTAAAGGGGTGCCAAATTTAGTAGCCTAAATTTACCCAAAAATAATTGGTAATGCTTATTTTACCTATTTTTATATTTAAATAAAATTTCCATTTAATTGGTACCTATTTTCCTATTTTACCCTATCGTAATCCTAATAAAGGACCTATTCTACCTTGTAACTATCATCTATCACACATAGCAAAGTTATGATTGACAAAAACACCACTCTGAATCTGTATGCCTCATTCTAGACCTAGCACCATCACATTTCATAAGGGGACAAAATTTTTAGATAAGGACAATAGTTACATAAAATCTTGTTCTTATAATTGCCAATGATCATATTTTCAAATGAAACACTTTCTAAAGTCATCCTCCTTGTTTTTAGGCTTATTAACGTGTTTTCATCTCAATGAAATTGATATAAATAAACATTCGAATCACTTATTATGTAATTGGAAATTTCAATTCAATATACTTATTGACACAAGTGTACATTGAGAAAAAAATTCCCTATAATTTCCAAATCAGGTTCCAATCACAACTTCAATAAGTCCTAAGACAAGTTTAAAACTACTTTTGTGTAGCCCTAATCCTACATTATAAAGTATTCAATCCAATTCTAGATGCATTTATATATTCAAATGAGCATAATTATACAAAGCACATAGGTGGGAGAGCTACATGGAGACATGATCACTCCTAACAGTATTGATATGTAGGTAAAAATTAACATAGTGGGGTGTTTAGGTCCAATTTAACTCTAATAACTATTTGTTTTTAATCCTTCTTATCATTTGTAGCCTTATATCACAAATTTAGAGTTTTCATCTTTAATCAGGTACATACAAGTATTTAGCATAGATTGCATGGTGAAATAAGTGAAAGATTACCTAATTTTCATTATAGTACCTGAATACTCTAAAAGTTATAATTTTCTATAAAATGACAAGATTACCTCATACATAAAAATAGAGACAATCATTCCTATCCCCTACTATGCATTCATGTCTTTTAAGGAACTTAATCATAACTTCTGCAAGGTTTATAAGTTTTCTCTATTTATTTGTTCCTACATTTTTGTTTCTAGTTTAGTCATTTGACGATTCAAAATTTTAAGTTCATATTTATTTTTCATAACATATCCTTGTTCGTTTCTATTTTTCTTTCTCTATTTTAATCACTTACCTTAAGTATTTTATTTAAAACTAGATTTAAAACATCCAACATTATTCTTTTCCATTGGTGTGAATTAGGTTTAACTACAATATTAATACAAATTCATCATAAACATAATGCACTGAGCTTGTTTTAGTGAATACATTAGAGGATTGGGTCTTGTTGATGTTGTTTCATGTGCTTTAGTGATACTACCATGTGAATATGATTTGGTTTCATAAATATGCATTGATATATATTATATCCATTTTTAATTGGTCAATATGAAATGAGTTATTAAATATGAAATATTATGGTCTTAAATATTAATAATAAGTTTCAATATATGTCATTTGTCTTCATGTGATACTCATATGGAATTAATGTATGCATTAGGATTTTGAAGCTCATCACAATGAAATTTTGATTGGAATGGACAATACAATAACATTATTTTTAGACATAAAATACAATAGGATATACCTATGTTATCCATATATCATCGATGGTTTTAGTTTTCTAAGTGAATACATTGATAACCAAGGCTTACTAATGTTTACATGTGGGTTTGAGTGATTCTACCAAGTAGATATGATTTTATTTGGTAAATATGAATTATATATATGACATGTGGTGATAAGTATGATATATTTATAAATATCGTATAATGTGATCTTAAATTTTATTAATAAACTTCATTAGATGGCATTCCCCATCTAATGATGCTCTCATGGAATTACTATTTGCATAAGTTTTGAAGTTTAGTGTGATAAAAGTTTTATGGGAATGAACAATGCATAACACTCTTTTTATGAAATTTCATATGAGAAAACAAATTGAAGATGGTTAAAGCACGTAGTTTAAGGCTGCAAATCGAGTTGAAACCTTGTGGTATTTATTAGTTATATGTCATTCCTCTAAATCATGTTGAAATCGTATAGTTAATATCTTTTTATTACTCTTTGTACATATTTCAATAGAGACTAACAACCTCAAAAATTATTCTGGGTTAATTTTGAGTAGATATTGATTTGCTTTTATAATTATGTTTAAGATTTTTTTTTTTTTTTTTCATTTAAAATGTAGTCACACTTAATATTGTCAATTATAAGGATATGATAAACCCTATAAAATTATAAGTGTATAGTGTTTTCATTTTTATAATTAAATAACATAGATCACATATTTAATATTTTATTTCCTAAACATTCTTTGAAGATTCTTCAAGTGTAATATTTTAACATTTTTCAAACCCTGATATACTGTTACATTTTTTATTTTATGTTGGTACACTTATATAAATATCATTTTGTATGCCATTATTTACATATCATCAAGACAGTTATGCTATAGCGTTCTTCCCATAACAAATATAATCCGCTTAATCGTAAAAAACAACAATCATTTTTAGATTATAATAATTCTTGTTAAGATACCTAAAAAAATAAAAATGTATTTTCAACTATTTGGTATGATATGTTTTCATCCAAAAATATCATATCACATTTATTGAGAGAGCACATTGCTAAAATGAGTATGAGACCATATCACATTTATAGAGAGCACTTTATGCTAAAATGAACATATGATCCAATTTATACTATTTATTAATTCTCTATTATGTGTAGTTATTTAATCCTCATTTACACTTTTAAACTACGTATTTGTAGGGAAGTGCTTTGTGTAGAGATACATTCTATTTATTGTTCA
Organism: Torreya grandis; assembly: GCA_037957365.1. NCBI lineage: Eukaryota > Viridiplantae > Streptophyta > Pinopsida > Cupressales > Taxaceae > Torreya > Torreya grandis. The sequence continues at coordinate 934,977 of JARHVA010003889.1, read as the reverse complement.
AAAGTTAGAGAAATGGTAAGAGCAGGTTGTTGGTTTTGAATTTATTAGAATTGTTGAATAATAGTTTTTATGGGATTTAAATTTATTAAAAGTTAGAGAAATGATAAATGTAGGTTGTGAGTATAGAATTTATTTTAATTTTTTAATAATATTTGTATGAGATTTAATTTTTTTTAAATGTAGTATTTTAATATTTGAATTTAAGAATGGTCATTTTTATTATTTTAAAAGATTTAATTTTTATTTATTTTTACCTTCTCAATATTGTGGTGTATAATTATTTCATTTTTCAAATATATTTATAAAAGATTGAAATATAGATATATGATTTAAGGTTTAAATATACATGTTCTATAATAAAAATGTTACATTATTTTTTGGGTTTTTTTTTTTAATTATTATTATTATTATTATTATTATTATTATTATTATTATTATTATTATTATTATTATTATTATTATTATTATTATTATTATTATTATTATTATTATTAATAATATTAATTATAAATATTAAACATAATAATATTTGACCAATATGTATGTATTGTAATTTTTAATGCTTTGACTTGTAATTGTATATTTGTATTTTAGTTTTTTTTTTTTTTTCGGTTTCATATATAAATCGTTGAAAGCTAAAAATTATTTGAGATTGAAGTGTATGATTTTGAAAACAAAGATGTTAAATTATTATTATTTTTTTTTTAGTGATTATTATAGATTTTAAATTTAAAAATATTTAACAATTTTATGTATATTACTATTTGAAAATGTTTTAAGTTTATAATTATGATTTTCTTTTTTAAAATTTAATTTTATTTTAATTTATTAAAATTATATTTTTGCATTTTTCAAATCCTAATAAACTACTATATTATTTTTTTTATTTTTTTAATACATCTTTGTTTCTATGTGATATAACTAACATCTTAATTTGCAAAGACTGAGCTATGCTTTGGTAGTTTCTTCAATAATAATATAATCCACATAATAATATTAAAAAACAATATTCAATTACAAATTATAATGGTTATGATTGACATGACTCAAAAAGAAATAAATTCTATATATTATTATTTAATATGATATTTTTTCACTCACATTAAATATTATATCACATTCACTGAAAGTTATGTATGCTAAAATGAGTATGTGATTAAATTATGCTATTTAATAATATTATATTAGGGATAGACTTTTAATCCTCATTTTAAATTTTAAATTGTTCATTTTCAATGAAGCGCTTTAGGTGGAGATACAATATTAGTTAATTTTATTCGCTGCGAAGTTATATAACCGGGTAAGCGCAGGGTATTGAATATATTTATGTTTTTTTAATAGTATTAGTGGTATCTAAATTTGTTAAAATGTAATGATTTTATGTTGTTATTTTTCTTCTTTCTTTTCTTTTTTAAGCTTTCAGTTTTTTCTAGAAACCTTTCTCAATATTTGTGGTGTATAATTATTTGATTATAATTTTTTTAATACATTTCTAAATCATTGAAAGGTAGAAATAATTTGATTTAAATGTTCAATTTTTTTTAGGTTTTAATTGATGATTTTTTTAGATTTTAAAATTCAAAAATATTTAGAAATTTTGTGTATATTATAATTTGGAAATTATTTGAGTTTATAATTTTATGTGTATTGGTAAATGCTATAGGTACACATACAATGGAAATATAAACCAAGTTTTCACTCTAAACAGATAAGAAAAGAAATAAATAAATAACCTAAAAAATTCAAAAATATTATAAATTGATTGATTCTATAAATACTCAAACCAAAACATAACTCTTACTTTAATTACATCTGATAAATGTGTGTGTTTTATATAAAAACTATTTCTAAATTCGAAACACAAATATTAAATTTATTTATGGATTGTGTTTTTGGTCAAATTGATCTTTAGATTAATTAATATTAGACCTGGTAATATGCATAAATATGTGTTTTTTAACTTATATTTTGTTTCTACCTCCTCTTAGACCTACAAGCTATGTAAGTGGAACCTTGTGTTCGATTATATTTAGTATGATATTTTCACATTAATATTATTTACATTATTTTTTTGATTTAAATTTTTTAAATTAAATATTATTTTCAGCGGGATCTTTATGCACATGAAATATTTAATTACTATATGTGTTTTATACATATTTAAAAGTTGAATAATTTATTACATCTATTATCTGTAAACTATTAGGAAAATATGAGTCTTAATATTTTTCCATGAAATTTTATATTTAGGATAATCCTTCAATAGCAATCCTATAAGGAATTGGAGGTTGATTTAATGATAGGGATGATAAAAAAATTTAGATCATCAAAGATACGGTCTCTGTAGATTAATAGACATGGCTTAATATGTGTGTAACGTTTTTACCATCGTCGCATATATTTTTCATAGTGCATTGATAGCATAAATTAAAGGTAAATTGAAAGCAATTAGAAGGATCAAGGTACATTTAGATGAACTACACTGTTGATTTGAGCTCAAAGCTAAGAAGATCATTATGAAGCCAAAATTATCTAGATTCATGAATAGTGAATCTCAGCTCAATGCATATGAAAAATTTGTTTCCGATTTTCTATGAGTATCTAAGGATAATATACTTCAATGTTCAATAGGTTTTAATTCCCTGATTTGGTCTTCAAAATGCTAAATTTCTCTTTCAATGTTAATCAGATTTCATTAATCTAATTGGCATAATGGAGTTAAACAAATAGGTAAGAGAGCTAGAGAGGATTAAAATAGCAATAATATAAACCAATTCTATAATGTTAAATGTGCTTCTGAAACCTTAGATTTCAGTGGCAGATTTTAATGGCGTAATTTTCGAAGCTGTAAACAACTCGTTAAAGCCCAGCCTGGAGTTCCATGACACATCTTCCAATGTTAAATTAACTTCTATTTCCAAAACAATATTTCAGTAACTCATTTTATAAGAGCTTGTTGGTCCTGCAAGCGAAAATATATATGGGCAAAGAAATTAGCATATTTTTAGGCGTGCAAGACATATACATGAAGTTTGGGCACTTGAACAGCATATTATTCCCATTAATGGCGTTGATCCCGATGAGGAGGAAATTGTAATCTCAAAGAATTAAAGAACTATAGGTGAAGGAAAAACTTGTTTCGAGTAGAAATAAGATGGAGGTAAGGATCGGAAAGAAATAAAACAATGATATTCTTAGAAATCTTGAATTACTAAGGAATAATAAAGAATGGGTACTAAAATAATAATAGCACAGACAAGCTTTCCTCGATAACTTTTTAAAAACTCAAGGAACATCTTCAGAATTTTCTCTTTTAGATTGTAAACTTGTTACATATACATTTTATGATTTTTGATTAGTTTATTAATGAAGAAAATAAAGGTAGAGAGAGCCAAGTCCTTGCAAGAAGTAAAGATTAGTTTTAATGGTGTTATTGATTAAAAAAATTGACTTTTGAAAGAATATTGTTACTAATAATAGTGTTTATAAACAAAGGTGGTTTTAAATAATAATTATTATATATAATCGTTGGCCAAAGTAATGATCTGTTCTTTTGAACTATGTTTGACATTAAGATTCCTTTAACAACATTTACCATAAGTCTTTTAGGAATATTATTTATTGTTTTTCAAAACATTAGAGATGATTTTTTTAAATGTTCAATTATATAGTATTTAAAGTTTGTATTAAGATTCAATTGTGATAACAAAAAAAAATCATATATTGAAATATCCATTTAAAAAAAACATTATTTTAAAAACATATTATCTATTATATAATTAAATATTTTTGTGAATATGTTTACTATTTTAATTGTTATTACTAAATTAGCTCTTTCTAACCTAAATTAATTTTCAGGGCATTGATACCATTTGCTTTTAAGAGGAGTTTTTCTATCTACAATTTATAATATTTCAAAAAGCATTCAAAATCCAAGATATTATGTTGTAGAGAAAAAGATTATTCATTTGTAGATTATATATATCGATTCTTTAGCACCTTAGTCTTGTACACTTTGCAAACATAGACGTTAGATTTTCCTCTTAGCTCTAGACCTTTCTCACTTATGCAATTCTTATATTTATTATTTCTTATGCCCCTTGACCAATCTATCGATTTGACGAGTCTTATGTCCATGACTTAAGCATTTTATCTTGCCCAAAATGATTAAAATCTACTTACATTACACCTCTACAATTTTTGATCTTGTACATAATTTCCTGCTTCATGGACACTAGCATCTAGGATAGGCACTTATGTCGATGCTAGTGTCCTAACCTAACACAAGTGTCTAGTGCCCTAAATTCATCTAATTTACAAATTAAACATATGATAATCGCCAGACTAAGATATTTAATGTGATTTATTACTCCAAAGAGACTGATATAAATATGATTTAAACTTATAGGGTTTTACACACGTAATTTCCATGTCTGGTTAAATGGCGAAGATGTCTAAATCCATTAAATAAATATTCATAAAATGTAGTCACTAATTTTTTATAGTTTTTAACCTTCTTCAAATTTATAAAAATAGTAATAAATAAGATTAAATAAAGACTTATCTAAAAACTAATTGTCACAGATGATCTAGGTTCTAAAAGTTGAGATCTAGGTAGTAGTATATGTCATCAACATGATTTTGGTGTTTGTCTATTCTAGTGTTAGACTACACACTAGACAATAGTTTCTGGTTTGGATAATAGCATCATATATGTGTAGATTCCTGAATGTAGCACTAATGTCCCCTTTGACAGACTATTCTTGTTTTCAAGGAGCACCTATGTATGTGTTTGTATGTTTTATTCCTACATGACTGAAATATGTAGCTATATATTATACTTAGAAAACTTGATTTGATGTTCAAACCCTAATATCCTTACATCTATGACATAAGCAATAACTTTGTGTGTGTTAGTTGTATGGACTAGACATTCTCAACACCTCGTTGTGTAGAGATTTACCTACATATCAATATTCTAAAAAGGGATCAAGTCTAAAGAAATTATCCTACCTAGTGCTTAATGTATGTGGAAGTGAATGCTAGAATGAGAGATGCCTTGGATGTCTTGAATGTGCTTGATATTTGATATGCTTAAAAACTAGACATAGGGCTTTTTTCTATGGTAGTATGTAGAAAGTATGGAAGAATAGGGATCAAATACTTTAATTTTTCATAAGTTTATGTTTGGTTTAAATGTTTTTTGTATCTATTTTATATCTTGTAAATAGAGATAGATTAGACTTGTATTTATAATGTTGTGTTGCTTATGTGGATAAGAAAATGAGCTTAGGTCAACCTTAGGAGGGGAACACATTTGAAAAAATATTCATTAAGAAGAGATGAGGATGAGGGTAGTAGCACCCAAATAGGGACAGCAGCACCCAATTGGGGACACTAGCACCATATGGTCATAGTTTCTCAAATGTGACAATAATGTCCTTTTGGAAAATTGTTGAGAAAGATTGATTGGGATATGGAATGATAGTTCTTGGATTGCATCTTGATTAGATGTATGTGAATATGGTCTATGGAATGACTAAAAATATAAGTGTAATGCTCAAGGATAGGTCTATGGCTACCCTAGGTATAGTTTCACTCAATCAATACTCTTAACATCCAATTACCACTTTTAGGTGATGATATTGCCCATTTATGCTAGTAATGCACCAATTCAAAATGATGAATATAAAGGAAAAAAGTGTACCTACACTTAACTTGGAAGTGAAGGCTGTGTAGTTGAGTTTTAGTATGTGAATTTAGGTGTACATATGTGAAACATGATCTAAAGTAATGTCATAAAATGAAAGAAGTAAAAATATTCCTTACTTAAGAGATAATCAAAAGCAAAAGACTATGCTAAATTAAAATATCTAAGTGAATCTTAGTAAAGAGAGACGAAAAAAATGAATAAATCTCATTGGGTACAAAAACCAATTCTTGAACCTAATGACAACCTGTCTGTGAATGTGCATAGTGATCATATACTGAATAACTTGTCGAATGGTGGAACTTGATCTTATTTTAATGCATAGATTCTGATAGGGGTGTGCTAGGGCAATGCCCTCCACACTAGGGTTGCCTATATGAGAAGAAAAAGAGACAATAAAAATACAAAATTAACATTTTCTCAAGAAGAATACATCAAGAAGTTGTTAGTCAGGTTCAATATGTAAGATGCAAAACCAATTATTACACCTTTGGAAGGGAATTTTTAATTATACAATAAATTGAGTCTTAAAACATATAATGAAATGAATTAGATGTCCAAAGTGACAAATGCTTTAGTATTTGGAGGTTTAATGTATGCTATGGTGTACACTACACCAAACATTGCTCATGCAATTGGAGTTATCAGCAAGTTTATGCATAATATGGGAAAAGAGCATTGGGATGTAGTCACATGGATTCCCAGGTACTTGAGATGGACTACTGATAGAAATTTGTGCTATAAAATGTTAGATGTTACCTTAAAAATAGATGTTGATACAAACATGGCAGGAAATTTAAATGATAGGAGGAACACCATAGGTTATCTAGTCACTATTGGTGACACATCAGTTAGTTAGATTTAAAAATTATAGAAGATAATTGATTTATTAAATATAGAGGTAGAATATGTTGTAGCAACTGAAGCAAGCAAGGAGATGATCTAGATGCAATGGCTCATGAGACAGAACTAGGAAGATTGAAGGTTACATAGTGATAGCCAGAGTGTGATTCATTTATCAAAGAACTCAACATTTCACTCAAGAACCAAACATATGAAACTCAAGTATCACTTTGTTTGTTCAATTTTGGAGCACGATCAATTGAAGTTGAAAAAAATCCATACGAGTCAGAATCTTATAGTTATGATAACAAAGATAGCCACTAAAGAGAAGCTGGAGATATTTTTAGCTTCAATAGGTCTTCAATAATAACAAGGGAGATGTGAAACATGCTAAGGTTAATTTTCAAATAAAATTCTAAGCAAAATTTGTAGCAGTGGAGTTGCAACAATCAGTCTCTAAGTGTGAGATTGTTGGATGGTCGAGCCTAATCTTATTTTAATGTCCAGTTACTGGTAGAGGGGTGTGGGGGGCCAATGCCCCCTACTAGGGTCATCATGGGGGTCCAAAGTCCCTCCTAATGTAGGTTTAAGGGTAGTTTTCTTAAAGCAATTTTTGTAAAAAAAATACATTATAAAATGTTATAATTTCATAATAAATTTAGACCATTGACTATTAGGTCATAAATATAATGGTAATCATTGCAGCTTATTGTGTGTGAATGAAGAAGATATTACAATGGTTGTATTTCAACTTCTTCCCTTCATTTGTTGAAATAAATAATAAGAAGGCCTATCTATTTTTATGTGGATGTATCCCATATTAGGTGAACCACAATGAATTTGTGTCATTATTATGTTGTATTTTTAGAATTTTATTTCCATATTTAATTTATTAATATTTCTCTATGTTCTATATTCCTAACCATTGGTATGGGAGTTGAAGGTTTATTTGGAAAATAAAATCACATGAAAAGAAGGTTTTTCCTTTTAGTGGTAGTAGTATAAAGAGAAGGAAATTTTAAGGTGAAGAAGTTTAATTACAAAAACTACTAGTTATGGAAGATGCAAATGGAGGACTATCTATTTCAGAAGGATATTTTCTTACATAAAAAAGAAGCTAGTGACTATGAAAGATAAAGACATGGAGGTTCTTGATAGAAAGGCACTAAGAATAATATGGTAATGCCTAATAGTGTCAGTGGCCTTCAATGTTTCAAAAGAAAAGATAACAATGTATGTTATAAAGGTATTGGACAAAGTGTATAAAAAACCCTCAACCTCCAACAAGGTATTTCTTTTGAAGTGTTTACCTAATCTAATAATGTCAAAAGGTGGGTCTGTTATTGATCATTTAAATAAATTTAACATGGTCACAAACTACTAAATCTCTATAGGAATAAATTTTGATTATATGGTTATAGCTCTTTTGATTATTTTCTCATTGCGAGAAAGATGAAATGGCTTGGTTATGGTTATGAGTAATGATATTTCTGATACAAACACTTTAAATTTTGATGATGTTATTGGTGTTATTCTTAGTAAGGAAATGTAATGGAAAATCAAAGGTTAGACATCCAGTAATACTTTGACTATGGATAACAGGGGAAGATAAAAGGATAGAGGAAAGGGTCCAAGGAATCATGGAAACTCTAAGAAGGGTAGTTCCAAATCTAGAGAAATGTTGGTGTATAGGATTTGTGGGAAGAAAAGACACTTGCATAAAGATTATTGGTTTTGAAAAGGAAAACAAAGAGATAGAAACAAGATAAAAATTAGGAAGTAAATGTAGTAGGTGATGTGTTACAAGATTCCTTGATCCATTATTTAGATAATATTAATAATTCTTTGGTGTTAAATTCAAGGGCTTCATTTTATGTTGCACCCCATAAGAAATATTTGGGTGATGGTGAACCATGTAAAATTGTAGCAAACTGTAATATAAAGATAAAATTATAGAATGGAAACAAATGGTTGAAGAAAGAGGTGAAGCATGTTCCTGAGTTGAGAATAAATCTAATTTTATCAAGGTAGTTGGGAAGTGAGGGCTACACAATTACATTTATAAAAAAAAATCATGGAAGGTCATTAAAGGATCACTAGTAATAGAAAAAGGAAGGAAGATAGTTACATTATATTTATCTAATGGTAATGTTGACTCCTTTATTGCTTTATCTTCTACATAAGCAAATACAAAATTATGACACCACACACTTGGTCACATGAGTGGGAAGGGGATGCAAGTTATCCACTCAAAGAATTTGTTGCCAAATTTTAAGAAGGTGAATTTAGATTTATGTAAGAACTATGTTTATGGAAAACAAAAGACATTCTAATTTCTCAGAGTTGGGAAGATAAATAAGGTTGTAAAAAGATGAATAATCTAGGAAAAGAGTACTAAGATGTAGTTAAGTGGATTCTCATGTACTTGAGAGGGTATACTAATAGAAAGTTATGCTATGAAGGGTTAGATGTTACCCTATAAGGGTTTGTTATTGCATACATGGCTGGAAATTTATATGGTAGGAGTACCATAGGTTATGTATTCACTGTTGGTGACACAAGAGTTAATTGGATTTCAAAATTGTACAAGATAGTTGCTTGGTTAACTAAAAAGGAAAAATATGTTGGCAACAAGATTATATGTATACAATGGTTCATAAAAGAGTTGAGGTAGAAGTAGGAAAATTTCAATTTTATAGTGATAGCCAGAGTGTGATTCATTTAGCAAAGAACTCAGCATTTCACTCAAGAACCAAACATATATTACGTAGTTATTACTTCATTCGTTCAATTTTGGAAGATGGCCAACTGAAGCTGAAAAAGATTCGTATGAGTCAGAATACTATAGATAAGTAAATAAAGGTAGTCAATGAAGAGAAACTAGAGAGTTTTTTATCTTTAATAGGTCTTCAAGGAAGATGAGAAACATGTTAGGATCAAAGCTCAATGAAAAGTCTAAGGAAGACTTGTAGTGGTAGAGTTACAATAATTAGTCTCCAAGTGGGAGATTTTTGGATGGTGGATCATGATCTTATTTTAATGCCCAGTTCTTGATGAGGGGTATGAGGGGAGGGGGTTTCAAGGTTTTGGAGGTAGTGCCCCCAAACCAAAATTTTATTAAAAATACATTATAAAATATTATAATTTCATAAAAAATCTAGACCATTCACTATTAGGTCACATATCTAAAGGTAGAAATTATGTTTGTGTATTTTTTCTATAATATGTAACCCTACATTGAAATGAGAGTTATAATCATGGTGGCATACTTTGTGTGAGTTAAGAAGACATTGCAGTGGTTATATTATAAGTTTTTCCCTTCATTTGTTGAAATAAATCATAAAAAGAACAGGCTATTCCTACGTGGATGTAGCCCATATTAGGTGAAACATTAAATTTGTATCTCTATTATGTTGTGTTTTATGTATTTTATTTTCATCTCTAATTCATTAATATTGCTCTGTGTTCTATATTCCTAACATAGTTTGAACTGAGTTGATGGCTTGTTGAAACCTCATATAGGTGGCTCAAAAAATCAATCCAATTTTAACATTATCATTGCCCACCCTTGCTTGGTGGATCCTGATATCTATGAATATCTTGGGTAAGGCTGCAAGTTTGTCAAACCCTTTCATTTAGGGGTCTCAAGAACTCACGTAGGCCTTAACTCCATAATGTCCCCCTATGTGAAGTAGACACATCTATAACTATATTACACAAAGTGTTGAAAGTATATAACTAAGTAATCTAAATGTGTATTCGGCTTCATGTCCACTTAATTATATTAGGTAGCCTTAGGCCACTTGGGAATGCCAACCACTAAAGATGGAGTAAGGTATGAATCTGGTGGTAATCTAGAATGTGATAAAAAGTATATACAACATAGAAGATGACATGGAGTTTTCCATTCCATTTGATAAACCTATTTAAATCTTTGTATATGAAAACTATGTGTTGCACACATGCCCCAAATATGGTATCTAAGTACATTGAATCTGAATCAAATATGTAATAGTTAAACCTATATAACTGATTTGAATGTATGAGTGATCATGCAATGGATGATGCCCATAAATCTTTGCAAATGGTATGAATTTAAATTAAAATTAATGAATCTAAGATAATTCTCAACATAGCTACCAAACCTATGACTATCTATATACAAATTTGTATTTTACATGGTGTACTAGTCTAAATGATCTAGACTATTCTGAAGTTAGGGATACTAGATAGTAGCACCTAGTAGTGGACAATAACATCATGTTGTGCTTGTGTCCCAATGTAGACACTAATGACTTCCTGGTTTGATTTGTGAGTGATCTAAATAGTCTATTGAGTCTCTATTCCATTCTATATCTTCTTTGAGTATGATATCTAAAACTAAGCCTATGTTTTAAAGTGTATTTGTGAAAATTAATTTAGGAGCTTGATCTGTATAGAAACCCCTATGAATTCCCCTTTTTTGAGGTTAGTTTTGAAATATTTGAATAACTACCCTCTCAATAAGTATCTCTAAAAAATGTGTTATCCATAGCATGCACATCATATTCTAATATAATGCAAGACATAAAATTAAAGCGTAAATGTATCTGAGCATAACTACGAAATGTAAGATATATATATATATATATATATATATATATATATATATATATATATATATATATAGCATTGTAAAAGGGTGTCAAGGTAGATGTAATCAATGTATAATAGTAGTAAAATCTTAGTAACTACCTAGGGGGATGGGGCATGATGTCCATCAAGGCTCCCAAATAGGAAGGGTATATGCATGAGGTCTCTCATGCCATTGAAACTTAGTGTGTATGTGTGTGTAAAAATAAAATACAAGTTTGATGGTGTATAATCATACAAGGAAGCAAACATAAAATCACATGAGTCACATAAAAATATATTGTAAGGGGCCTAAATACAATGGACATAGGCACATGACACTAAATGTGAGAATGAAGACATACATAGACATGTTCAAATGTCCAAATATTCAAACAAGCAATTTAGCATAAATTCACAAAGAAAGACAAGTTCAGATGTTTACATATAGAATCATGAAATAACACAAACAAGGGACATCAGTACATGTCTAAGGCCAAAAAATAGAGAAGTGGCATAGAATCCAAGGAACAATGTGACATTCAAATGTCCTTGAAATGTAAGAATCATAGGAAACACAATTAAGTTTATTCTAGGAAGTAGAAATGAAGGTATGTATAATTATATAATACAAATCTATGTAGATTCCATGGTCCATATATACTAAGTCTAACTAGTGATAGTCAGAAAAAAATATTATCAATGATAAATATCAATATAAATCAATGTGTAACTAGAATTTATAGTATGAAAAAGATAAAACCTAGTTATATCAACTATGTAGGAGATGCCCTCGAGTGGGAAGATGTATCAATGTATAAACCTGGATCAATGTAAATGCCCCTAATGGGTATATAATAGTGGATCTAGATCAGTGCAGTAGATTAGATCCCTATGTATAATCTACAAGCACTCAATAAGAATAAGTGAAGCATATGTGTATGAAAAACTGACTATATTATTATAGCTAAAAATATGCAATATCTAGCAAGTAGTAGAAATGTAAGCATAGAATTGCATACAATATATAAAATTTTATATTTTTGAAATATTTGAATTTTTTTTTGTTTTATCTTGACATATTATATTTATTTTTTATTTTTTTTATACAAACTTTGTATAATCATATGAAAATAAACAATGTATAATGAGTGAGAGAGATAAGTATGTACAAAGGTAGGAACCATACTAACCTTTGAGTCTCATGGAAAACTCACCATCAACATGACTTATGTTGAATATGGGAATTATGATCATGTGTATGGTGTGAAAGGGTAACTATAATTCCATGATCTAGTATGCCATATAATCTAAACCTGAAGCTACCTGAGTAGTGATGTTATGACGTTGTGGCACTAACTATGATGCTTTTTGAACTATAAGGGTATTGGGGACCCATCTAGTAAATGTATAAGTTATAGGTGATGTATTTTATCTATGATAAGAAACCTTAGACCCTAATATAACTAATCTTATCAAAAACTAGGTAGATGATGATCCTCTAGAATATGTGATTTGTCTCTGATGTAATTGTCTCTCTAGTAATGATATCTAAGGGAGAGTATGTGTGCATGTGGACACTATAAAAGTAGACCTGGCCTATTCTAAGGACTCTACTAAACATTGTGATGTATGTATAGGAGTTATACTCTCTACTATAATAAATAATCATGTAATATCTAGTAGTATAACTAGAATTGTAATAGTTGTCAATGATGAATCTATGACTAGAAATTGTGATGGAACTACCTGTGAAATAGGAAGAGGTTACTCATATGGTATACCCTCAATTTTAACCACCTAATTATCATGTATGTACGTGAGTCATCAACTAAATTTATATGTAATGACTCTGAGCTACTATGCCCATTGCATTCCCAATAATATGTTGAATATTCTCGCATTAGGTACTACTAAAAACTGAGTAGATGTGTGTTGGTCCAACATATAATGGAAGCACAATCTCCCTGATGGAGCTCTAAATGTGGCCAATGAAATCAATACTGACTGTACTAGTCTCTAACATATCTTTCTCTATGTAGCCCAAGTGTTGTAGCAGTGTCATGGTGCACATTCTTATGCTTGACCCATTGTCAACCATGACATTATGAATAATATGGTGGTTTATATATGCTCATATGAAGAGTGCATGTAAATATGTGTCATCATCCATAATATACTAATTTAGAAAATGTGATAAGTGGTCTAGGTGGTACTTTAGTGTGATATATGCCAATAATTTAATGCAATGGATGTGTCTCCTCCGTAATTGTGTGATAGGAAGATGGTGGTGGATGAGCCTGGTATATATAATCAACACATAATGTTCCCCCTACCTCATTAGCTATATACTTTGATAAACATTATGAAAATATCTTAAGTTTATTTGCCTTTATTTATTATTTTGATGCCTATGTGGGTGTGCCCACATCAATAATGTTTGGCTCAATGATATCTTGTATCTTATGCTTCAGGATAATGCATCAATTTATTATGTGGCAGGGTTCCCTATGATATTCACATAATGGATTTTAATCTAAATATTAGGAAGAGTTTGTGTCATATCAACCTCTTTAATGGCTGGGAGAGATATGGTATTATATTTTAATAGTTATTATAGAAATGGTTCTAGTGACTATAGTAAATTAGTGAATACTATGCATTGAGGAATTGATAAAACCAATCTGAGAGAAGGATCTAAAGTTACATTAAATATGGTATTTTGATCACTTTTGTTTTTTTTTGTCAATGAACTCATATGGATTTTTGTTTTTACTCTTAGTAGTTGAATGTAATCCATTTTTGTACTTGAATTTACCCATTTATAATAGCTTAACCTTTCTTTCCTTGATTGTGTGTCACATGTCTATAAATGCGGGAAACTTATTGAATCAGATTACTTCATGAAGTATTGGTAATAGACTCTATTTTAATATATCTTGAAGCTCTCTGTCTACCATGGGGCTAGTTAATTTTGATAAAATTGACTTCAATCATAAGACATAATCAACTATGGGCTCATTTGACTCTTGCTTTAGTTGTGCGACATATGCCTATGATATCTTATCAATTATGTTGATAGAGAAGTTTTCTAAGAACATATCTACTAATGGATTGAATGCCATGATAGATTAGTTAGGCAAATAATAGAACCATTGTAGGTCATAGTCCTTGAGACTGCATGGAAATAAATTTTTAATAATCCAATCATTAGACACATAGTCAAATGATGCTATGTGAAAGGATCTAAGGTGATGTCCTAGTTGACCCTTTCCATCATATAATGTGATCTTGGATGCTATTAAACTAGATGAAGAAATATTTACCACAATGTGATGTCACAAAGGTGTATGCAAGACAATGTTGGAATCCAAAGCATGTGATGGATTAGTTGGTTCCTTATCAAGATATAACACCTAACATTGCAGAGAAAAAACTTGATGCATAAGGAATTGTACATATAGAGAATAATAACTAACCACAAGTGGTGTCACTATCACTGATATTTGAAGAATAATCTTGGGTTGTGTTATCTAAGTTATTTGAGTTAGTTCTAAGTTAGTTAATTAGTAACAACATCATTAATTAGAGAGGTTGAAGATTGAACATTGTTGTTCTTATTCTTGATTTATAAGATTGCCTATGAAATTTGTGCATGATTATGGGGATGTTCTCAAATTATATTTATAAGTACCTGTAACAACTCATCCTTGTTCACAACTATATCATTATCACTAAGTTGAGGTAGTGTGTCTTGATCCTCAACATAGACCTAATATTATTATTTTTATATTTTTCATCCTTGGGTGTATTGTAATTAAATTCCACATAATCAGATTGTGAAGTATTCATATATGGTTTTGTAATAGGTTTTTTATCCTTGTTATAGGTTTGGATAGTTAAAATCTAAATATGTTTTATAGGATTACCACCTAGTGTAACACTTCTTCTTAGGCGAAAAGATAGATTTTTTCTATGGCATATAGTATATGAATTGAAATAGAGATACTAAAATAGAATACATGAAATTTGAATAGTTAATAGTATCTCATGAAAGTAAGATCTAAAAGGATACAAAACCTATGAGCATCTAGGGCTAGAGTTTTTTGAAACTAGGGTTTCTTTTGAAACAATGTAAATTAGACGTAAAATAAATTGAAACCTTAATGTAAAATTTATTTTAATTAGCTATGTTATCTAAATAAAATAAAATAAATATTAAATATTCAATGCTAAATTTATGGCATAACAATAGGAATCAATATAAGCTAGGGTTTGATGCAATATTCAAAGACTAGTTCACCAAATAATTTAACTTTTTAGGGTTTTACACATGTAATTACTATGTTTGGATGAAGGTATGAGTTGTCTAAATTTGTTAAATAAATATGTATAAAATATAATAACTAATTTATTATAACATTTTACCTTCATGGACTTTATAAAAAAAATAATAGGTTGTTGTAAATAAATAATTTTTAAAAACTATCATACATGATCTAGGTTCTAAAATTTGAGATCTAGTAAATAGTCCATGTCATCAACATGATTCTAGTGTTTATCTACTCACTGGATAGTAGCACCTAGTTTGGACACTAGCACCATCTATTTTTAGTGTCCTCAATGTGGTGTTAATGTTCCCTTTGTAAGACTATTTATATTTTTAGTGAGAACTTGTGCCTATGTATGTATGTATGTTTTATTCTTGTGTGACAAAAACCTATAGTTCTATATTGCACTTTAAAAACATGATTTGATGTGGAAACCTTAATCTCTTTACAGTGATGGTACAAGTAATAATTTTATGTGTGTTAGTAGGATGGACTGAATATCTTCAACACTTCATTGTGTAGAGTATCCTATATATCAATACTCTAAGGATGGAACAAGTATAATTTATTTCTCCCACATATCACTTGATGTATGTGCAAGTGAATACTAGAATGAGAGTGGCCTTAGATACCTTGAATGTGATTGAGCTTTGAAATTCTAAAAAATTTTAATTAGGGATACTGAAGATGGTAGGATGTATAAAGTAGGTTAGAATAGGGATTCAATACCATCTTTTTTATCAATATTTCTTTGGTTTGAATAAATTTTGCATCTATTTTCCATCTTATGAATATAAGTGGATTAGACTTATATTTATAGGGTTATTTTTCTTATGTAGATAATAAAATGATGTTAGGATGACCTTAGGAGGGGAACACATTTGAAAAACAATCTATTGGGAAGATATGTGGATAAATATATTAGATCCCAGTTGGGGACACTAGCACCATATGGATTTAGTGTCTCAAAGATAGCAGTAATGTTCTTTTGGCAGACTATTGAGAATGACGAAGTGGGATCTAGAATGATAGTTCTAGGATTATGTCTTAACTGGATGTAGGTGACTGGTGATTGTGGTCTATTTAATGATTATAAATGTAAGTCTAATTTTCAAGGATAGGTATTTGGCTAGCCTAGAGATAGGTTATCTTAAGAAACACTCTTAGCATATAATTACTAATTTTAGTTGATTAAAAAATGTAGGATCAAAATTCATTCATACCTCACCTAGAATAACTAAGGAAAGACCAAAAGGGACCAAAGAAACTTATAAATTATTTAGTCAAACATTAAATTGAACAAAACTTCTCTATTTCCTTTTATTTATATATCAGTCATAGGAACAACACATCTGAAAGTTTAAATTGATAAAGGAGTAACCAAAGAGATTTAATTTTAAAGTTACAAGTTAGGTCACTTGTGTACTTTAAAGTTACACACAATCCAAAACATAAGGGAGAACTACATTAGTCTGAGGCCCTCTATGGAGTATTATCTGTGTAATCAATGTTCATGGATATAAGAGTCTTTGGGGTAAAATAGACACCATGTGATCATTAACCCATTTCCCCCAAGGTCATTATAAATATGAATAAATAATTTTTTGTAATTTCATGAGGAGTGATAGTCAATGACCTAGATTTGAATGTACCAGAGCAAAGGCAAAAACAAACCCAGAAGTCTCTAGGTGGTTGCATCTTTTTTTAATACACATTTTGTAAAGGACACTTGCATTGAACCTAGACACTAATAACCATCCCAAAATGATGTAGGTATTTCAGGTTGTAGACGCACACAATTAATAATGAGGTGATTATTCTAAAATCATCTTTGAGTTTTATTTCTACTTGTTTTATATCCATAACTTCATTATCACAATAACCAATTAAGTACATTACTTATTTGTAATTCCTATACATAGCTTAGTGGTACTTTATATACTTATATTATTCTCAATTTTATAAATTCAATAAATATTATATCTATGCTTAACACCGAATAGATCTATTGTAGCTCTAATTATCACCCTTGTGTATTATAATTTTTATATAACCCTTTAAAAGCAATCCAATATTCACAAGTCCTTATATCATCCATTTTTAGGGTTAAAAATATGGGTAAATTTATCCATGTGAATGAAAAAAATCATGATCTACAGCTTCAAAACCTCCTAGGGTTTCAAATTATTATTATGGGTTTTTCAGATCTAAAACATTACCCTAGGGTTTTTCCCTCCTCTCATTACAAGGGTTTCATGTGGATACACTTTCATGTTATTAATATTTTATTTTTATTTTATTTTTTCCAAAATTCTTTATTTCACATTATTCAAAGGTATTTTATACTCAGGATGGTATAATAAAAACTATCTTTTTATTTGCCAAAATTTAGTACATATTTTTCAATTTTTTTAATTTACTATTTTCAGTAAATATTTACATACAAGGTGAAAGGTGTACTTATTTTCCAATTAATTTATAGTTTTCATATAAAATAACATTTTATTCAAAAAATCTCTCTCATATCTTTGAAATAAATTCTTATTTTATCAACATTGTTGATTCTTTATTATAGATATTCTAGGGTTGTGCCTATGAAGCATTCTGCATTATTTATCTAATATATGATTCAAAATAGATAAAAATTCAAATCAATTATAAATTTTTCATATTTATTTTGATATGTAAAAAAACCTCTTTTATTTTTCTAAAATATTATTTAGAGTTTACAAATTTCATATGTTACTATTTTGAGTAAATTTAGATCTACAGGATGTACATGTACTTTTATTTCCCTATTTTTTGGGTTCGTATGATTTTCTATTTTTCAAAAATAAATAAATTAATTAAAAAAAAAACTGTCTCATATTCAAAAATTTCTTACCAAACAACTTTATATTGATTTATCTTCATTTGTCACATTGTGGTACCCTTGACCCTTGATTACAAAACCTTAGTTAACCTAGAGTTTCATGGTTTATTATATTTTAAATTATGATTACTAATTTAAAAATGTTCAAAATTTAAAATAAAATAAAAATTATATTTTCCAAAATTATGTTCAATATTGTAAAATCTCTTAATTATTTCATGTTGCAATAGATTATAGTGGTCATTACTTGTTATATCTCATGCCTAATTAAATCAATATGATTTCTAAAGGGTTAAAAATATAATCACAATAAAACAAACAAATCAGGGAATGACCATAATCCTATAAAATTCATATGTCTCTTTACCAGTCTTATCCAAATAGTATTCAGCCTCTTCCGCCTAACCCTAAGGAGGGTGATAGCGCTCATCCCTCTAACCAAATCTAAACTATCAGTCTTTCAAGGGGTAAGTTAGATGGTGTTTTTATGAATATTCAAAACAAGGTACATATGGTTTGTGATTGTGAATCCCTAAGAGATCAAATCATCCTTATGAGAAAGAAAATATAACAGTTATAAAATAAAAATCAATATTTTAATTCAAAGATCACATTATTAGAAAATTATATTTCATATTCCCCAAATCCAATATGGTAGTGTTAATCATGTGTTTGCATCATTACATACCAACGTTGTTCCAAAGAATGTTTCATAACCAAATAAAAAACAAAAACATAATATATCCACAACAAGTGATTCTAAAAATGACCAAAAATCTACTAAGAGTCCAAGTGAAATCCTAAGAGATATGCTTCAAAATAAAGTGATCAAATTAACTCCATCACATCCATAAAAGAGATCTAAATACTATTGTGCATATCATTTAATACATGGGCATCACATAAATTATTTTTTTCATTACATAAAAAAATAAAGTATCTCAAAGATACTGGTAACCCTATAATTGATACATCACTCAAACCAACCATTCACATTATGATTACCTCTTTTAAAGCACCTATGCCAAACTAGAAAATGTATGTACCAATAGAAATTTTATAGAAAAAAAATTTATAAATACCAAACTTACAATAAGAAAAGGTTTGAAAAGACAAATAATATAAATAAAAGGATTCAAATTTACCTCAAAAAGATGATACTCAACTTTTGAAATAATGTAGTTTTGGATTTGAATAATTACAAAAAATTGGTTATCATGGTCAAGAATTGGGAAAACATTCCCAAGGCATTGCTCATCCTATTTCCATATATTATCAAAATTACCATCAAGGATTGGGATATATTGGTAATACTAATAGAAATCATTCAAAGATACATTTGACCAATGTAAAAGATAAACAACCTACAAATGAGAATAAATCAAATAATAAAGCAGAATTAGAAAATATACCATCACAAAACTAGTAATGGGCACAAAAAATATTTAAACTGGAATTTATATCCAAAGAGGTGAAAAAAAAGAGAAACTTATTGTTAATTTTAATTTTCACATTATGTAAATTTGGGTATCTGTCGAGAGGTAAATAGTAATAGGTTAATTGATTAGTAATTGGTAGTAATATTATTATAAACAATATTATGATATTATGTTAGAATATAATATTGTTGAGATATATTTTTATGAGTTATAATGATCTATTGTATTTAGTGTTTTGAATAATAAGAGGGATTTGGGTGAGATATTAGTGGAGAGATGTTTTCCATGAATATAGGAATAATGTTCTTATATATTTGTAATGTCTCTCAAATTATTATTAATCAGAGTGAAAAAAAATGTTATGATTAGTGTTCACATTATGTAAATTTCAGTATTTACCAAGAGATAAATAATACTAGATTAGTTAATTAGTATTTGGTAGTAATATTTTCATAAACAATGTTATACTATTAGGTTAGAATATAATGTTGTTGAGATATATTGTTATAAGTTATAATAATATATTATATTTCCTTTTTTTCATAATAAGAGGGATTTAGGTGAGATATCAATACATAAATGTTCTCCAAAAATATTATAATAATTTTCCTATATATATGTAATATCCCCAAATGATTTATTATTATTATTATTATTATTATTATTATTATTATTATTATTATTATTATTATTATTATTATTATTATTATTATTATTATTATTATTATTATTATTATTATTATTATCATCATCATCATCTCTATGCACTATTTATATTTGTGTTTAACTCCTTAAATTCATAGTGGTATCAAAGCAGTGTGTGATCCTTTCTATAATAAAGTTTTAAAATATGTCAAGGTGAAGATATACTTCTCAAGTGCCCTGTGTATGATAGTATTTTATGAAAAGTAAGAATATTAGAGAATCAAAATTAACGTACACTAGAATATTTTAGATTTTTGTCTTGGTGAGTCTAGTGCATCTGGTGCATCTATCTATGTAATATATTATTTATCTATGCCATTTTGTATTGATTTGTGTACATTTAATCACTTTCCAACATGTTGCCTAGAGATACCTATGTGTAGACCCAATTCTTTTATGCATTTGTACATTCACATTGTCATCAAATTGAAATTTATTTGCCACAATGTATTCAATATTTCATTATTCTTAGTTGCATCATTGAATGTGGTTCCTACATTGCATTTTAAACATAGACACTATTCTACCTATAATAGATGAATTAGTTCTGGGGAAACATTGTACCATCAAAAGTGATAACTCAAATTTCTACACCTACATTGGAATTTTAACATTTTGGTCAATTTATCAAGCTATTAATTTGATCAGATAAAAGCACACATGATTCAACAATTTTTTTGGATCTATATATTTGGTGGTCTAATATACATTCATATGGCTTCATTAAATTTGAATTGATGTCTTCTAATGCATCTTTTCTCTCTACTTCAAAGTCCACGCATCATCCATGCACCACAAAGAAAATATTTCTATAGATGGTTATCATTTTCTATTAGTTTTAGATGTATCATTAAATGTCAATCCATTTATGTTATTTTAGGTATTAATTTATTTGAGTAAAATAATTTAATTGATTTAGTTTATTTTGGATAGGTCTTATCTTTTAAATAAGTTGCCATGTAATTATTAGAAATAATACTCAAGAATAGGGTCATTACCATCCTAGTATTTTATTATTTAGTGTCATGTTATAATATATTCTTTTTATTATGAGTAAATTCAGTAAATAAACGTTTGAATTTAAAATTTATGTTTTGTATTGAGCTAATATTAATTCTTGGTATTCAAAAGTTTTTTAATTGGTCATTAGTTGATATCATTAGTGACATATATTTTAGTTGAGTCATTTGTTTATTATATGTCAAAAAGAGTCATATCAAAAATTCAAAGTGTCAAAATAATGTCATCATTTTTTAAAAATAAATTAATTAAGATTTTTTTAATTAGTGAGTCATTTTTGTAAAAATTGTCAAAATATCAAAAGAGTCAATTTTTAAGTGTGTCAATTCAAATAAAAGGATGTATTTTTAGGTGACCCCAATGTGTTATGTAAATGTATTATTACACATTGAGGGGTGGAATTTTTCTCAAAAAAATTATGCAATTGAGCTTTAAATCTTCACTAGCTGAATAAGCAATTTTAGTAACTAGAGGTTGGTGGATACATAGAAGAAGGAATTTCCTAGTGACCTCTCATCAATCACCAACTATGGGGCCACACCAATTATTTGGTGATATTTTTTATGATGTGTTATTTTTAATTTTTTGGATTTCAATTTTTTAATATAGTGTGGTAGTTACATTTGTTTATTAACATGTGTGAAAAATAATAATAATTGTACCTTTTCACTTGTGAATAATATTTCTATGTAACCCCTTTTGTATATTTACATTGGAGAATATTTATCTCCAAATAATTATAGCAGTCATGATGAAAGGTTAGTGGTAAACCTATGAAAATAATGTTGTAAGGTTAGTGGTAAGCCTAAGAAAACCATTTTGTAAGGTTAGTGGTGAACCTGAGAAAACTATTTTTTAAAGTTATTGGTGAACCTTTGAAAACTATTTTGTAATGTTATTGGTGAACCTAGAAAACCAATTGAAGATCAATGTGAAGGAAAAGATGAGAGATATCACATGTATGTAGCAAAGATCATGAGCACATGGAGGTGGCATGCTATAATAATAAAATGAGATATATTGTACCATGCAAGAACTATGGAAAAAATATTAGAATTATTTTCACATTGTGTAAATTTGGGTATTTACCAAGAGGTAAATAGTAATAGGTTAGTTCATTAGTAATTGGTAGTAATATTGTTATAAATAATATTAAAATATTAGGTTAGAATATAATATTATTAAGATATATTGTTATAATTTATAATAATATATCATATTTAGTGTTTTTCATAATAAAAGAGATTTGAGTGAGATATCAGCGAAGAGATATTCTCCATGAATATACAAATTATATTCTTATATATATGTAATATTTTTGAATGATTTAATTTATTAGAATATAAAAAAATATTATTATTATTATTGTGATTAAAATTATCTTTATGTACTAATCATATTTGTGTTCAATTCTTTGAATTCAAAACACTTGTAAAATCAAAAGTTGTAAAAGTGTCTACAAAGGGGGAAACTACAATTGTTTCCTCATATTGAAAAACTTATACTCTCACTACTAATATAGATGGTGAGTAATCTATAGATGAATATTTTAGCAAACCACATTCTAATCCACGCAATAATTTACCATATAATCTATTCAATATTTGATTAAGTAATGAAAAATTTGATGGTCAGTTATATTTTTATTTAATCATATCATTATGGATTGACATTTTAAGATTAGTTTATTAGAGTCATTTCATAATGAGCCCCCACCTGAGTGTTTTTTTGATCTTTAAAAAAATAAATATTTTAAAGAGGTTTATTAAGTTCATTATGAGCTTAATTTTTGCATAAAAATTACAACTTTATTTTATAAAGTTAACTCTATTTTACAAAGTTCCTTGTTTAAATTTTAAAATTATAAGTTTAAATAAAAGGATATTTGTTGAACCAAATAATTGCTTGGCAAAGGTTATAAAGGCAAAATAAACCTCATGGTAAAGAGGAGGAACTCATACAGGTAAATGTGAGAACTTTCACTTTCTTTTGTGCTTCTTTTCTAAGAATAAGTCTATAAGATGATCATTGTTTGTAGAAAATTGACACCCGCTCAATATGATGGTATATCCCTATTGAATTTATTCTAGGTATATCCGAGTTTACTTTCAATTATTTTCTAATTATTTAGTTAGTATTTTAGAAATTTAATGTTTTGATGAATACAGATTTGCATTCATATATGCTAGAATCTTGTTATCACCTGAATACTGATAAACATATCACAGCTAGCATGACAAAAGTTTGATGTTTCAACATGTTGCAATGTCTCTTTTTAAAAACCTTCTAATCCATGTGTTTTATTATAAATGATATCACTTCTTTTTTTTTTTGTTTCTTAATCATATCCTATTATCTAATTTGGCTTAATGCCTCTATGTATTATATCTTTAGTTTAATGTTTCTTTATTTATTTATTTTTTTTTTTTACTTAGTTCTTTATCATTAGTTAGTCATTTTCCTTGGTTTTATTTTGTATCTTCTCATTACCTTCTTTCTATCTCTTTGATTTGCAACAACACACTTTTCCCTTGTAAAAAAAATTATTATATTAAAAGTTGAAACATCATTTTTAGACTTAAAGTATACATATGTTTCTAATATAGGCTTATTTTGATTCACACTTTACTATTAATCTCTTATTGTAGATCCATTTCATTAATGTTTTGGTTCATCTTTGAGGTTATTGGGAAAATATTAAATTTAGAGAACAATACATTATTTGAAATATATATTTATTGAATCAAGATTCTATTCTTCAAGAGATTATCTAATTAAAATATTTTCTCTATCGAATAGAATAGATTATAGTTCTTGTCTAAACTGAATCATAATTTGGTGGATTTCTAATTGATATAATAAATATGTTACATTTAATAATTTTTTAGCAATAATCCATTTATCTTTTATTTCATTAAACCCAAGCACATTTTTAAAATTTAAGAGTTATATTTTATGGATATTTGAATACAAGTTTATTCATGAAATCATTATCTAAGACCATCCTATTTTTGAAAACACTTCATACAAAATTTACTCACATTAACTAAAACAATCCCCTTTTAAGAAAGATATTCTTTTCTTAGAACTTAGTCAAGTGTGTAACTCAATGTAACTTGACCTCTAAAACAACCCATTATATGCCTTGCACTATTCTTTCAATCATAAGACTCCCACAATTAGACTAGTATGGTTGAAATTTGACCTTCCAAAAAGGTTGATTCATTGGAACACAATTTTTTATTATCAATAAGTTTGGTGACTCCATTGGGGACACATTTAGTTCTTTCTTGAATAATTTTATTTTAGTTTTATAACAATAGTTGGTCAACATTGTATACTAATATCTCTTTTAGTATTTATTACCCATTTAGTTATTGATTCTTGTTTGAATGACCTTCTTCAGGCAACATCTTTACTTGACATTGATTCTGATTACTTTTTCTAAGAGTGGCATGTTCTCACTGACATTGTTCAAAATAACATCCACCCTGATTTAAAAGCTTGGCTCAATCTAGTCTTGTATGAAGTTGAGCCCCTTAAAATATTTTATCAATATTGCTTTTTAGATTATATTGAAATACCTTTTTCATCTAATCTTAGAATTGATCTTGCAATTACTTTATGGATGAAATTGTTACTAAAAATTTATAGACCTATTACTCTATAATAGAAAAGTAGGATGATGGAATTTTTATAATTTCATAAATCTACTTCAAATTCTCATTTAAAAAATGAGAATGTCTCTTATCTTCTTGAGCCCAATAATCTCACACAATAATGTGTTATCATTGATTTGTTAGTTGAAAATCAAGTTAATTCAAATCTAGTAACTTGGTATACATTACCCTACTACAAAGATGAAGCCATTGGAAAATATCTATTATGTGTTTTGTCTAAATACTAGGATATTCTAACTTTTTTCAAACCTAGCAAAGAACATATTTATAGTTTTTGGATGATTCATCTATCTTTTAATCACAAAAGATGTGTTAAAAAGATTAGACTCATAGATATTCAAATAGTTTTAAAAAATTTCCATATTTGAATGTAAATTAAAAATATTTCTCATATTTATTCTTTGAGTCATGATTTATTCAAATGCAAAAAGTTTTCTACATTAATGGTTGAGATTGAAAAAAAAAATCATGTTTATTTTTTTATTTTCTTAGCTTATAACATGATTTTCAGTTCTCATGATGAATATTCTATTTATCTGCAATCAAACTAGGAATTAAAAAATTCCCTACTCATGATGTTGTTTCAGTTGAATCTATTATTACTTCTAGATGCACAAAATAAATTTTGTCTGATAATAAACCTTTGAAATATTTGTTATCCAATTCTTTCATAAGTGATCCTTCTCTTATTAATGATTTAATGGTGCAACATGTACACAATTCTATAATTGTTGAATAACGTTTTTATGATTTCAACATAGATTTAGAAATTGAAGGCTATGAAGTTCCTAATGTTTTAGATTTTTATAAAATAAATATATTTGATTCCATGAAAAACAATGATTTTGAGACTTTTTTAGACATTCATATGGATGACAACATGATGAATTTTGAATATGAGATATTTTAATTTGCTCTACCTGAATATGAATTTGATAAATATCTAGTGAAGTTTGAAAAAAATATGATCTTAGATACATGTCTACATTAGAAAAAATATCCTAAAAATAATATCTAAACATTCAAAATCTTGCATTTGAATCTTTCTTGTTTGAAATTTCTGATATAACTTATAATCATGACCTTTCTATATGTCAAAACATTAACAAAGCAACTGAAAGTGATAATCATGTTATTCAATGTGTAGAAAATGAATGCTCCTATAAAACATTTGAGAATGATGATGAAATTATTTTTAATGAATTTATTAAGACACTGAATCATAGTGAAATTTTAATTTCAACCTCAGACGAAAAAGTTGATTTTCTTGATATAGTACACTTTGAAGTCTCATTTGATTATTTAGGTTTCAAATCTAATTATAATGTTGAAAGTTTCACATATCATCATTTTGATAACAATATACACATCTTTGCAAATATTTTTGATCACATACATTCTAATTTTATTTTTCAAGAGTCAAAAGAAAGGCCATAAATAAGAGATTCTTTTATTGATTTTAGTTTATTTCAGCATGTTTTTATTGATTTGTTTTTTGATTATTTATTTGTTTGTAGGTGTTTTATGACATGTGAATCTAGACAAAATCTTATGGAACATGAAAAAACATTTGGGATTCTTTGTTTTCTATGATTTATCATATATCTTATGTTTTGTGGTTTTTATATCATATTTCTATTATCCTTCGGGACATTTTACATTGGAATATTTTGGATAATAAGTAACTCACATTCTTCTTACAGTTGTACATATTTTCATTTTTTAGGATAGTTTTATTTTTGCTCATTTGGCTAGTTTATTGCTTTGTGTTGTTCTCATATTGGTGATTGAAGCTATTGGATTCTACTCACCTTCTAAGGCCTTCATTATTTTTTGGGCTAAACACAAATTCTTGAATATACGAATGTATGTTTTCTTCATGATGGGGCTATTTTCCTGATTTAAATGAAGAATCATTTGATAAATGAATAAATTTGGGTAATTGGTTAGGAGAAAGGTGCTTACATTCAGATTACGTGATTTTAGACTACTATAACATGATTCATCTAGCCCACACTCCCCAGTTTAATAATTCCTCTTCTTCATACAACATTAAGCTAGACAATACATTTATTTCAGTGAATATATATTTCATAGATTATGTGCATAACGATTTGGGAAAAAAACTTACCTAGATTGCATTCACAAACTACTCATTTTTGCTAATTTTATGTTGCATCCCAATCTTGTAAGTAAAACTAGCTAGCAATGTCACTAGTGTTAACTAAAATTTTTGCATCTTGTTTCAAAAAATTTCAAACCTCAAAAATTATGTCATCTTTATAAAACACTTGGTGAGGGTCAATGACTCAAAATATTTTAATCTTATTATAGATTTTCAATTTATGTAATTAGATTAAATATGGCTATTAATGTGTTTGTTGTTTTCATTAATTTTTAATTCTATAGTAATTTTTTTTAGGTGATTTTAGTTATCCACTTCAAGAATAAGTTCACTACCATAGTTGTCTTTATTTGACATATTAAATATTAGGGAAAATTAGGATGGTAGCTTATTGTTCATTTTTATATCATGAGATTGGCAAATATCATAACTCCTTACTTTCTAGAATCAAGTATATATCAACACTTTATTTTACATTTCAATGGTATTGTTATACATTTGGTATAACATGATTATAATAGGTTCATTTTATATAATTCATGGATCTGATTATGTTTACCAATGAGATAATTAACTAAGATGCCTCAATAAAATAATGGAAAACCATGCAATATCTAATTTTTATATACTTTCAAAGTAAGCATATTCCATATGGTTATCTTCACAAATGCATTGTATTGTTTAATTTATGGGGCCTTTTTTATTACAAAAAACATAAAAATAATTTCTAAAATCTTAGTGCCCACCCATTCCATGTGGAAAGAAAATAAATGTTATAGCATTAAGGATTTTCGTCTCTATTTTGTTAACTTGGTAAAAGTGATGTGGACATGATGTGTAAGGGCAAAATAATATCATGACACAAAAACACGTCCCTTCATATTGTGCTAAAATGACATTTGGTTATTTACATCTAGGTAATGGAATTAAATAAGGTATTTAGTTTTTGATTGGGGGAAAATAGAACTTAATATGATAAGAGGTTGAAAAGTTTTGTGGTTATCTATTTGGGACTTCTAAAGTTGAGTATAAAATTAAACAAGTCATGATTGACGTCTTAGCTAAATTTTAAAACTTTGCTAAATCACTTCGAGCTATTTGGTAGCAATATGAATAGGTTCATTTTTAATGCTCATGTTGCTTTCTCAAATTTTGGTACTATTTCCTTTAGAAGTTAAATAGAAACAAAATCTCCTTAGGGTTTAGACTTCAAAATGCAGATGATAGTGAGTTTAGAATAGTGCTTTTCTTTAAAAAATTAAATTTATTTGAAACACTTTTAGCTTTACAGCATAAAAATGATACACATATGTGGAGTTATCTCTAGTCAGATAGAATGCATTTCTATGGGAAGGTGAGTTTTAAATAACAACTCACTTAGATGGTTTAATATTTCTTAATGTTTCTAGAATTCTATCATGAAATGAAGATATACTTTGGATTTGGTAAAATGCTTTTATCAGGTATCAATAAAAAAATTGATGAAATGCCAATTGGCACCATTCATTTGCTCATTTTTGTCAAGGTTTTATTGGGTTCAGTGTTATGTTCTCATTTTCCACTCTTTGAGTTCATTTTTGAGATAATCCTGAGATTTTCATCTTGAGATAGTGGAATGTTTGGGGGTTGAGAAAATTTCAATTTGGGTATTTTAAAAATTGATTTATGGGTAGTATTTCATGATGCCATGGTTAAATAAAATTTTAGATTTGTAAAATTACATCCTAAAATGAATTTTATTCCTATTGGTTTCAACTCAATGTCGGTATTTTACCAAAAATGTTTGTGTGTTTGTAAACCTAGGGATTTTGTATAAATTTTGTGGTAGAAATTTTGGGTTTTTTGAGATAAAAAATAATAGTTATGTGGTGAGTGAATTTGGATGTGGTTTTAATTTCAAAACTTAAGGGTTTTGTTCATAAAGCTCAATAATTTATTTTCTTAAACAAATTTCCATCCCAGTTGAAGACATAATGTTTGCCCTTCTAACTATGATGATTTTTTTCTCTCACTCAGTAACATCTTGAAAAATCTAATTACTATTTACATAAATGAATTTCATTATTTAGTATTGCCAAGGGAATGTATTTTAAATATTGGTAATAATGTTTTGATTTTTTGAAGTGCATTCTTAGAATTATTTTATTGTGAGACAGCATTTGATAGATTTAGTTACTTATGTAGATTGTTAGAATTTGGTAAGGATGAGCATTCATAAGGGACACATGGACTGCTTTTTCCTATTTTGATCATTTTGATAGAATTTGACATTCAAATATGTAAAAGGAATTCTCATTGGATATTTTTAGTTATAATGAGGCATAATATATAACTTGGTGTATGGTTGATTCAAGTTTAACAAATTAAATATTCAATTAAGTAATGAAAAGTTTTATGGTCTAGTTATAATTTTATTTAATTGTGTCATTATGGATTTATATTTTAAGATTAGTTTATTAGATTCATTTCATTGGAGACCCCCACCTATGTTTTTGTTCAGTCTTTTAAAAAATAAATATTTTAAAGAAGTTTATTAAGTTCATTATGAGCTTAAATTTTGCCTAAAACATACAACTTTATTTTATAAAGTTCCTTGTTTAAATTTTAAAATTATAAGTTTAAATAAAAAGTTAGTCATTTAACTAATTAACTTATTGGCAAAGGTTATAAAGGAAAATTCAAACTCATGTAAAGAAGAGTAACTCATATAGGTAAATACAAGAACTCTCGGTTTCATTTTTGGTTTTTTTCTGAGAACAAGTCTCAAGATGATCATTATTTACAAAAATAATGACACTCACTCAATCTGATGGCTTAGATCCATACTATTTATTCTAGGTATATCCAAATTTGCTTCCAATAATTTTCTAATTATTTAGTTAATATTACAGAAATTTAATGTTTTAATGATTACATATTTGCATTCGTATACATCAAAACCTTTCTATCACCTAAATATTGATAAACATATCATTCCTAACATGATGGAACTTTGATGTTTACACATGCAGCAATGTCTCTTTTCAAAAATGTTGTAATTCCTGTATTTTCTTATTAATGAAATAATTTCTTGTTTTGGGGTTTCTAAATCATCTCTTACTATTTGATTTGGCTTAATGCCTCCTCTATGTATTATATCTTTAGTGTAATGTTTCCTTATTTTTTTCTACTATTTAGTTCTTTTTATTTAGTTAGTCATTCTCCTTTGATTATTATATTTTGTCTCTTCTCATTACATTCTTTCTCTCTCTTTTATTTACATCATCATGCTTTTAATTTGGAAAATTATTTATGAAATTAAACTATGAAACATAATTTTAAGATTTAAAGTATACATATGCTTCTAATACAAGCTTATTTCGATGCACACTTTATTGCTCATCCCTTATATTAGATCTATTTCATTATACTTTTGGTTCATATTTGAGGTTATTTGGAAAATATTAATGTTAGAGTAGAGGACATTGTTTTAGATATATATTTATTGAATTTTTATTCTTCAAGAGATTATTTAATTAATAGATTTTCTCTCTTAGATAGAATAGATTATAGTTATTATATAAAATGATTCATAATTTCATAGATTTTTTATTACTATAATTAGTATGTTACATTTAATAAATTATTAGCAATATTCAATTTATCTTTTATATCATCAAACCCAAGCACATTTTTTATATTTATAAATAATATTTTAGGGATATTTGAATAAAAATTTATTCATGAAATCATTATTTGAGACCATCCTATTTTTTAAAGCACTTTATCCAACTATTACTAACATTAATTAAAGCAAATTCCTTTTAATAAAGATATTATTTTCTTAGAACTCGGTCAAGTGTGTAATTTAATGAAACTTGACTTTTAAAAAGACCCATTATGAACCTTACACTAATATTTCATTCATTGGACTCCCATGATTAGACTAGTAAGATTCTAATTTAACATTCATGATAGGTGAAATGGTTTATTCATTGGCATGAAAAATTTTAGTGTTAACACATACATTTTTTTTGTTTCTTATATTTTACACAAAATTTATCATTGTATTTTTTTAAGGATCAAAATTAAATTGTCTATCATATAGTTTAAATATTTTACTACATGTTTCAAACTATTTTGAGACCTTAATCCTTTAGATCCATCCATGCATGAATAATTTAGCTTTTTTGATTCTATAAAATCAAAACGAAAGCAAAATAGAATACATACAAAATAAAAAATCAACATTTTGATACCCAAATTCAATCAATGAATGATATTTATAAAATAATTTGTTTTATATATTGGTGAATAATTCACTAAGGTAAATCAAAATAAAAGTGTTGAATCCTTTCTACATACATATATCTTTATAAATACCATCCTTATATAAATTAAATTGTAATCTTAGTAGACAGATTAGTCTCCTCATTAATTTTCCCTGTATTTAGGGGAAGCATCATTGTTCTAAAGCTTAGATGAGCTAGGAATCCAATTGAGGTCCTGTGGTGTTTATACTAGGGACATTATAACACTGTGATATTGACCCTCACAATGTTATGAGACATTGGCCCTCACAAGGTGTATTTTTAGTATTTGAAATTAAACAATTCCATTTCATTTCACATAGCTTAACATTCACCATGTAAAAGTGTGTAACAACATATTTTTTGGCATTAGTCAACCCTAAAGAGTGATATTTAAACATTAAATGTAAATCCACATTCCAAAAATAATATTATCTTATAAATGTTTCAGATAATATTATGTAAAAAAAATTAATCCCTTAAACATGATCTATATTGAGATAGGCTATAAGAAAAATATGTCACATCTTCATAGTAAACTATGATTTATACTTTGAGATTAACTAGTTGCCTAGAGTCACTAGTATAAGGGAGGCATAGTTGCATGAGCTATACAAAAATGCATGAATTACTATGTAACTAATAAATTATAATTAATTTCCCAAGTTTTTTCATCCCAATGCTTCATCAATTGGCATCTAATGGAGGTGCGACCATGCAATTAGAAACATTAATTCCATGTCATTATTATTATGATTCATAATATTTTTATTATGAACTATGATGATTATGGTGAAAATTCCCATAACATGCAAATATTTGATCCAATCAAATCACATGAAATAATATTATTTTATACCTCTAGCTGAGAAACATGCATCTCACCTTTGCTAACTAATATTTATACATTTATCAAGATGCAAAACAATACAAATTGATTGCCCAGTGAAATAAAGACTAATTCCAAGTTAAAGTAAAATGGATGGTATGTGCCCTCCCTCTCGGATTAATAACAAAAAATATGTGACAATCACCAAATCCCTTTCTTTTCCAATGAGATTTTAGAATCTATCTTTCACTGATAAAGCCAATGGTAAAATAAATAGTCACCTAGAATAATATGATGTCATTTCCTCCTAAAATTCAAGCAATGAAAATGGAGAATCTAATTCAAATAATTTGTATGTTACTCTTACTTGTAGTGATAAATAAATACAAATGACTCAAACATACTTGGAGAAAGATTTTTTTAAATTTATTTTGGACAAGGAGGTATGCTTTAAGAGTGATGAGGAGATAATTAAGAATAATTATATGATAATGAATATATTATAATTATAAGATGTAAAAAGTAATATAATAGGTTAGAGGTGATGATGAATATAAATGGGATGAGAATTGTATTAATGAGAAAGCAAAAAAATTTCATGAAATGTCCCATGCAAGTTAGTTTTTAAAATCCTAGTTAGATTTTTTGAAGTTCAATAATGTATTTGACATTGTAAAACTAGATTTTGAGAACCGACCAGTACTAATTTGAGATCCATTTTTCACTATGGTATGTTTTGTGAACTTATTTATATCATAATGAAACATGAGATTTGTCTTGGATTTAAACATAATTTGAGATATTTTTTTACTCATCGGGTCTCTGATCCTTGCCTTTCACTCATTAAAACTATGCCCTTCTCAATAAATTTTGAATAGGCCCAATGAAATTGAAGCTTCATCATCTAATCATACATCTAATGACTACAAAGAAGGAAATGTTAAAAACAAGTTGAATCATTTATACAAATAAATTTTCACAATTGACATTATGTAAATTACAATTATGACTATAGTAAATATTATGGGAGAGTGCATTAATTTGTCTTTTGCATGTTATACAAATATTGCATATATTAATTTGAAAAAATACACCCAGTTGGATATTGTAAAATCATATGTTTCATCACATAATGTGATTTGAAAGATATTTTTGGTAATGGAAAGGATTTTGTATGGGTTGATGTGATAGGTGGTGGTGAAGATATCTTATATGTATTTGCACCTCATTTTTAGGATTCTTATATTCTAAAGGTTTTACACAACTAGAAATTTTATAAGTACATTATATGGAATCATGGGATCAATGACCATGTTTTTAATGCCATTCCAACGCACCCTGCATAGTTATGGAATTATGTAAGGCATGAAGAAGGTGAATATTCACTTGAATATCTTACGATGGACCCAAAGGCCATGAATGAAGTTGGTACGGAAAGTAAACATGAGTTGCTTGAAGGCAAGGTTTCAATTAAAACATTGTTTTTTTTAAAGGTATAAGATGTTTGTGTGTTTTAGAGGTCATGTAAACCCTTACACACCCTTGGTGATCTTACCCATTCTCTTGGTAGAATAATATGGATAAAATAAAGATAATGAATACTTTCATAATTTTGGTTCACACAAACCTAAAGAACATAAAATTCATATAGAGTTATAAGAGATGTTAGTTTCATTTGCATTGAAAAGTGTATGGAATGGATGTATAAAGTTTGTCTCTTTTAATGTGTATTTATTGAAATTTAATCATGTTCCTCAAGATAGGCAATACACATAATTTATTCTTTTTATTGAATATTTATATCAAGAGAAGTGGTGAATATAAAATTTTTGATTCATTTCATTCATAAAATGATTGTCAATTTTGAGATAATATTTCTTAGAGCTTGATCGTAATCATCTCATGGATGCAAAAAAGTTTCAAGAAGTATATCTCATAATCACACTTGTGAAATCAGGTCCAAGTCATAACAATTACAAAGAATGGTCAAGTTTGTATTGCATCTCAAGCAAATTACATTTTGGCAATGTCATTTTTCTAGTTTTCAAGTTGTGCATTTTCACAAATACATTTTTTAGACTATTAAGTTGTGAATTTTTGCAAATGGAATTTTACAACATTCAAGTTGTATTTTTTATTGTCATAAATTAGATTTTATAAAATTTCCTTTATATTTGTAAAAAGTGGTTTGGTAACTACTCAAAATGTTAGAAAAGGTGGCTATGTCACGTAACCACAACTTTGTAAACTATAAATATGAATTTTGATTCATTATATTGGGGTATAAATTCTTCTAATTGTACCTCATAGATAAATAATTCGAAAAAGTTTTATTGTAATTTATTATGAATTAGTTTTGTAAATATAATGCAATCAAACATGTGAGATGAATGTATTACTTTGTAAATATTTATTATTTCTTGTTTGTGAAATCTATTTTACAATTTAAGGATGAATAAAAGCATAATTTTTTTGTAATTTATGGATTATGTGTAAAATCTCTTGGCATTGAAAAATTTGTATTAAAAACCATAAAAAATAGACTTTGTGTTATATATACTTAATCTGGTTTAAATAAAGACTTTGAGGTTTCAGGTAATCATTTATGCCATTTTACCTATGCTTATATTCAAAATAATTAAATGAAGATTTTAAGTTAGTCTTTTTGATGCCAAACAAAATCCTACTTGGAAGGAGGAAATAGAAAATTTGTGTTCATTTCTAACCTTAAATATAGAGGAGTTCCATGTGACTTTATGACTTAAAACATATTTGGCGATGAAATTCATTGATTTGTTTCAAGTCTCTCTTTCTTGCATTTCTCTACATACATGTTTCCAATTTATAACTATCTTACCAAATCCATTTGTTCTAAGTTATCCAAATAGTTTTATGTGTTTACCTCATTGATGACTTCTCATTCCCTTTTCTCTCTTTATTCCTTGTTTTCTCAAGTCTTCTATTTTTTCTGCCTTTTCATACTTTCTACTTAAAAATATAAAAGTCTAATAAGCTTCTATCATATGAGGGAGTTTATCATATCAAACACAGATTCAAATCATGTTTCAACTCATGGTTTTTCCAATGTTATAAATGTTGTGTCACTTTTAGTTCGTTAACTCACATAAATAATCCAAGAAAGCATTGTAATATAAAATTTTACCATTTTTTTTTAACTCTACTAGGGATCAAGGTGCTTCATGTAATTTATTTTTAGAAATTTTAAGTAACCTCCCGATGACTAGATTTTGATTATTCTATTGAAGGGAAGTGCATAGTGCTCACATCTTTCTGATTGAAGAAATGGCATTTGTTCATGCCAAACCCAATGTTATCCATATCCCATGGGGAAAATATTTTGGTCCATTGGGTTTGGCCCATTATAATGAGTTGCCTTCAATGTCAATGAAAATAATTCAAAAATTTTATTGAGAAAATTCTCAACATACAGAGAATCAAATTCTTGCTTTAACAGTGTTCTACAACATTTTGGAGTTATCCATTGAGGAATTTATTGTCATATTTTGTGTTGAAACTCTCACTAGACCTATTGATGAAAGGTTATAGAACCCATAATATGGTTGTAATATGAATTTAAACTCTTTTGAAAAAATATCCAAAATAGATTCAATGCAACTATGGACATTTATGCATTATTAATGAATTTATTCTGAAATCAAAAGAAAGAAAAAGATTAGATGAGAGAGTTCCTAACATGATTCAAGAAATTATAGAGATTGATTCCTGAGGATGATCAACCAAGTCCCAAAAACTAACATTGTATTTTAATTGTCTCTCTACATCTAAAAATCAAAATTATCTTGATGAGTAAAAAAGTGAATGATATGGAAGCTACACGGCAATAATCTATTGACATTAAAGATGACGTGATCTTGTCCTAAATGTAAATGATTTAAGTGGAAAGAAATAGTGTAAATTAATATATTCAAAAAACATCAACCTGTAAAATAGATATTTTAAAATAAAATTTCTAATCAAACATGTTAAAACTTCAACAGATAAAAAGATAAAGTGCTTCCTATTATGTATGATTGTTTCATTTTCGTAATCATGGAAGAAAATGAGCAATTGGAAGAATAAATTATTGATCATGAGAAAAAATGAAGGATTCATACTCACCCTAAAAAATATGATTATTCATGTATTAAAATATTTATCAATCGTTATAGTTCTAGTAGAAAATGAGTTAACTCAAGGATAACCAATTGAACTAGTTTTCTGTAAAGAAGAAGACCCCTCTTATTTATTAATGGAGAACTCATCGGTTTAAAGTGAAATTTTTATTAGTGATTCCATGTTCGACCATACAAAATTTATTTAGAGGATTTGAATCCAAATCAATCAATCCTACATATATTAAATATCATAGGCATGTCAAGGTTGAAATAAAAAAAAATGTGAAGGTGAAACAAAAAAACTAGTGCCCAATATTCATTTCAAGTTAAATGGAAACTGTCAAGATAGAAGTGATTGATGAAAATGATGACAATGATTTATTCAACAATGAATTTATCTCTACCATGGGAAGAAATATATCCAAAAATATCTTCACTTAATTCATTCAGTAATATATTCCTTTTTGTTTCGGCTCATGAAATGATATGTGACACACTTCTCTCATATTAAGGGGTTATATCTAACATAAATACATTCAAAATGATTCAATAAGATATTTAATAAGTCCAATACTACTAATAAATGCACAAATGAGATTTAAAAGCATATAATGAGTCCATTTAAAACCTTTGAGTGTGGAGACCACACAAATCTTGATACCATAATGTAGAGATCACACTTCCTAGATCTTATCCTAAAACACAAAAATTTATTTTTGTTAAATTAATGTTTGCCTATGAATATAGCTTGGGTATACTTTATCCTATTAGATATCCTTTATTAGATAGACAAATATATAACCATAGAGGCTAGCCATTCATTTTCCAAATGGGCAAGCATCTAACCATAAGGGTTAGGCATTTCTTTGTGAAATAGGCAAGCGTCTAACCAAACATGTTAGGAATCTACACATGATTAGGTTATGCTCTAGATAGAAACTTGACACATCAAGATCAACCAGATCCTGATTCACTCACTATTCATCACTCATTTATACTATATAAACACCAAGGTCATTTTGATAGTAACATGTAAATACCATATATCAAAAGGTCCCATTTTGCCTTGGAAATTGGCCTAAAACATCAAGAACTATGATGATCTAATCAGGATCCTTCTGAGTATATCACATATTTCTTATATTTTATTTATTTATCTAAATTATTTCCTTATGATAATGGTCTTTCCTTTTCATTTAAATTTAATCTTGTTTATCACACAACCCCAACCCCATCATATTCACCTACATATTGGAATCATCCTTCACTTTTTAGACTGCCTACATATCTGCTTCCAAATAAGATCAAGGTGTAGTATGCTTGTAGTTTTGTTCTTTGAAGCCCTTTCTATGGCCTATTTCCCTAAATAATTCATTTGTAATTTCTACCCAAATGGGTCTACAAAAGTATCATTTTAAATAACTAAAAACTTTGTTAACTAAACTAAACCTAATCCTTAATAAGAAATAGAAAAGAACATTTACAAGCTACATCTCCATTATAATTTTTATTTACATCAACAAATTTTTTGATCCTTGCTTTAGACAACATAATCCAAACAATTATTATTGCCAAAGTTTCATTATCTAAAAGCCATATGGTTGGGGTTTTCTAATAATAACTAGTTTAACATTCTCAATTCTGGTTTTCATTGCTCCTTGTCAGTGGTACTAAGTTTTGAGTAAGAAATGTACTTCCTCCATTCTATTTCATAATTTCTTAAGTAAAAATCATCTTAGGTAGTCAAAGTCATTTTCTTCAATTAATTAGTGTTGTTTACTAAGAGGGATTATCCCACCCCTTGGTCTTACTGACACAACATGTTCCTTATTTCTCCCTGATGGTTTATAGGGATGATGCCCAGATGCCATTATTTTATCTATGTTAGGATATAATTGTAGTAGCTCAAGTGAAATTACATTACCCATAAATATGAACCAAAAACACCACTTGCACTAATAGATCCATAGTTTTATTTAACCCTAAATTCTTTCTCTAAGTTTGAGATTTAAAAAGAAGTAAATAACGCTTGAAGTGAAATATTAAATTTATTTTCAAAATCAAATTCTTTTGTAGAAAAGTAGCAACAAAATTTCCTAGTTTAGTCATCATGTCGATTTTAAACCATGTTTATTTTGGACAATTATATCTTTAGTTTATTTAGGTAAGCTTTTCTACAAACAATAGCTTATTAACAAGGATTTTGTTGAACTTGAATTTAAATAGATCCTTTATACATTTGAAAATAGGGTTTTGAAATTGAGGGTTGAATCCTAGGATGAATAATATTTATCTTCATACTAATCTTAATGAAAATCAAATTCATCATCAAAGCTCAACAACAATCAAGATACGGGTCTACTCGAAATATTATTTATGACAACTTACGTTTCTTTATGTAAATTTTAATTAACTAAATCGATATTATCATAATCTAGGTTTACACATTTAACTTTACAAACTAGATCAAATGTCCTCAATAAATTTATAACTAAGTATATAGAAAACAAAACACATCATTTAATGTAATATTTGAATCTTTTCACCAAATCAGGTATAGAGATCATTTTAACATTTGTAAATAAATACATAAT
Organism: Torreya grandis; assembly: GCA_037957365.1. NCBI lineage: Eukaryota > Viridiplantae > Streptophyta > Pinopsida > Cupressales > Taxaceae > Torreya > Torreya grandis. Next base: position 895,793 of record JARHVA010003889.1, on the reverse strand, counting down.
GTTAAAATAATTTTAGTTTTAATTTTATAAAAATATATATATACATTATATTTTTATTACAATTTAAATAAGATAAAATATTTACATTCATCTTATAATTTAAATAAAATAAATTCATTACCTTATAATTTATTACAAAAATAAAATGTTTACTTGGTAATTTAAATAAATAATTATTTTCCCCTTAAAATTTAAATATATAAAATTAGTTACTATACAAATAAAATAATATAAGTTATTACTATATAGTTTAAACAACATCAATTTTTTACCATATAATTTAAATAACATAAATTATTTACCATATAAATAAAAAAATATTTACTTATGTTCATTGAATTCTTTAACTAAAATGGAATGTGGATCTGATTTAATTGAAATAGCTATGAAAATGAATGGTGGAAGTGTTTATCTTGATTGAGTTTGATGAAGATAAAACAATAAAACTTGTAATGGTAACCACATCAATGGCATTGGTGATTTGTTGCACCTATGGCCCCGATCTCCTTCTCTTCTCCCTCCTACTTATGTGTTGTCTTTGACCCCTTGCCTTCTATTTTATACCATCAACCACTTCTCTTCCCTTTCCTTTCTCCATATTTTTTTGTCCCTCACTTTTTCATTGATCTTTATTTATAAACCTTTTTCTCATGCAAATTTTTTTTTCTTCCTTCCCCACTAGGCATTGCCCTTCTCTGATTGGCTCCTTAACTTCACTCAGCTAGCTTTATCTATCTCCTAAGTGGTAGTCAACATGGAAGAAAAATCTTTTTTTTCATGGACAAGAATAAGTTAAGGTGGGATGATGATTGGAGAGGGTTACTCCAACTTGGAGTCTTGAATTCAACAAAAAGAAAACTAGTATTTTAACTAAGAGTTTATCCATGTGGTATTTCAACATGCTTGAATGGTGGAATTATGTGTAGGGTGATGTGGTATGTTAGGTTAGGCTATATTTAATGTATTTAATTAATATTTTTAAATTATTTATAATAATATAATTAATCAATATTCTTAAAAATTATTTTTTGAAAAAAAACTATAATTAATTAATAATGTTTATAATTGTTTATGATGATATAAAATTAATTAATATTTATTTATGTAAATAAAATTACTAATTATTCATGAAAAATATAGTTTATTTGTAAACTTTAAAATTAACAAAATAAAATAAAATCTCTATTAATAACCTTCCTTATTAATTTTTGATTATTTGGATTCATTCCTTATAAATGTGATTATAAGACTAAATATTCCTTTCAGTAAATTTTATTTTGTTCATAATTTTCATTTGTGACCACATTGCATATTTATATGTAATAAAAATAAACATAATATTTCAATGACTAATTTGAAAAAAAATGAAATGAAAGCATACCTTGCTTTCACATTTTCCCATTGATGTCTTGGTAATTCTTTCAGATCAACACAAGGGTTAAGTTATCCACTCATTTCATCCTGACATAAAATACTAATTAAATTCCAAAAATACTTAAAGTATGAGTACAAGTCCACAATGTGGGAATAGAGGTCTTGACATCTTCCCCTCCTTAAATTGTACATTATCCCAATCCACTACAAGAGTTTGATTAAGTTCATAAATTTAAAATAAAAATGGAAACATGTTTTTCATTTCTTCGATGTCCTCCCAAGTTGTACTTCCTTCTCCATATTAATCCCATTGAACCTTGCACTAATCTACCTCTCTATTGCACAATTTGTACTAGCACCTCTCCATCACTCTATATAGCTCTATCATTATTATACTAGATTATTGGACCTATAAAGTGCTTCAATTTAAAATGTGTTTATTATTAATCACATATTTCTTAAGAAGTGACACATGGAAGATATTGTGATTGTGACTTAGCTATGGGGGTAAATAAAATCAATAGGATATTGGGTTGATTCTCTCTAGGATCTCAAAAGTTCCTATAAAGCGAGGAGCTAACTTCACCTTTTTGCCAAGGGTTATGGAACTTTTGTGAGGTCTGACCCTTAAAAACACCTTGTCACCAATTAAGAATTCTCTTTGAACTCTCCTCCTATCTGTATAGCTCATATATCTATCTAATGCTTCCCTCAACCTCTTTCTTATAACTTTCACCTATTCATCCATGTCTTTCAACATTTTAGGACCGATTACTATTATGTCTTCAAGGTTATCCCAACTAAGTGGTGTTCGAAAACTTCTCCCATATAGAGCTTCAAATGGATCCGTACCTAAAGATGTTTTAAATGGGTTATTACATAAAAACTCTACCAATGAGAGGTAAGTTTTCCATTTGGTTTGTTGATATATACAATACATCCTTACAAGGTCTTCTACCACCTAATTTGTATTTTTTGTCTACCCATCTATCTGAAGATGAAATACTGAGCTAAACTTCAACTATGTACCTAAATTTGACAATAGGTTCCTCCAAAACCTTGAAGTAAATCTATAATCTTTGTTTTATATGATCCTTTCTAGAACACCATACAATTTAACCACTTTTTTCATAATCAGTTGCCTAATGTTGGTGCATCATTAATCAAGTTCTTATGTATGAGATGTGCCACCTTAGTAATCTTATTTATTACCACCATAACAACATCATTCATGTAGGATATCATAGGTAATCCTTATATGAAATCTATATTGACAACATTCCATTTATATTGTGGAATATCATGCAGATATAAAAGTCATATAGGATGATGGTGTTTTGCTTTAACCCTCTGACATTCCAAGCATCATGCCACATTTAATACTATATCTCTTTTCATCCCTTGTGAAAATTATAGCTTCCTAAGATCAGCATATAGTTTGTTTATCCCTGGATGGACTGAGTAGGGTGCATCATGAGATTTAGTCAAAATTATCTTCCTTAATTCTTCTACATCTAGAATATAGATCCTATTTTTATATTGAAGTAATCCCTCACCATCCAAGGTATATATTTTAGTTCTTGGGTCTTCCAAATTTTATTCTATCATTAATCTCACTTGATTATACTAAGGATCTTTCTTTTGTCCTTCCGTTATTTTCCCTTTTAGATTAAATTTAAGCATTATTTTATTCATCAAGTGTCTTTTATTACTCAAATTATTGACAAACTTCTTCTCCTTTCACTTGATATACTCAATTTCAAAATCATACTTAGTCTAGAACTTTAGCCACCTTCTCTACCTAGAATATAGATTGGGTTGGGTGAATATGTAGTTTAATCCTTGATGATCAGTTTTTAGTTCAAAAGGTTTCCTAATAAGGAAATGTTTCCTGTTATTTAAGTTGTGAATAATTTCTAAAAATACTAAATCATGAGGGGCATAATTTAATTTATGGTTTTTCAATTTCCTAGATTCATATGTAATTACACAATCATTTTGATTGAGTAGCCCTCCCAATCCTTTAATAGATGTATCTATTATAACTATGAAATATCTAATCGAAATGGGTAATTTCATGAATGGTGTCATCATCAACTTTTACTTCATAATCTAGAAATATTTATCACACTGATATGTCCATATAAACTTCTTACCTTTCCTTTTTAATTTCATAATCAGGTTGGTGATCCTAGAAAAGCCTTCAAAAAATTTCCTATAATATCTTACTAACCCCATAAAACTCCTTACATCTGATATGTTCTTGGGAATTGGCCATTCAATTATTGCCTTTATCTTTTTTGGCTCTATTGCAATTCCTTCCTTTGATATGATGTGGCCTAGATAGCGAATTTCCTTTTTAAAGAACACATATTTGGAAAACATACCATATAGTTTAAGTTCTCTTAATCTGTAAAGAACCAATGAAGATGTGTTAAGTGTTCTTCCTCAATTTTAGAGTATATCATAATATCATCTATAGACACCAAAATTAACTTATCTAAGTAATTATGGAACACACTACTCATTAATTTCTTAATTTTAAAGGAGAATTTGTTACCCCAAATTGTACTATAGTAAATTAATAGTTTCCATATCTGGTCCTAAAAGCAATTTTTAGAATATCCTCCATAATTCTTAGCTGATGATATCCTGATCGAATGTCTATCTTTTAGAATACTACTTTACCATCATTTTTTGAAAAAGGTCTTCTATACGAGATAGGGGATACCTATTTTTAATTGTGACCTTATTCAAAATGCTATAATCAATGCATAATTTTAGAGTTCCATCCTTTTTTAATAAAAAATACTAGCACTCTGTAAGGAAACACACATGGTTTAATCAATCCTTTACTCAAGAGTTCCTCTAGTTAAATTTTAAGTTCAATCAACACAGTTGTGTTCATGTTGTAGGGTGCTCTAGAAAGTAGCTCGACTCCAGGTATAATACCAATTGATAGATCAAATTCTCTTTTAGAGGGTACTCCAGGTAATTTTTAGGAAGTACATCCTCAAACTCACTTAGGAATGGATACCCTTTCAGAGTTGGTTCATATTTCCTTTCATCTTTATCATCTATCATTACAATGAAAATTAGAGATCCCTTCTTTCTCTCCTTCAGCTGCATAGCTAATATGGTTTCCACTTTTATGAGCTTATGACCCCCTTGGATCTTGACCCATCTCCCCTCATCATTATAGCACCTAACCAAATTTCTATAATATTCTATTTTATATTGATTCTTTATGAGCCAACTCATCCCTATTATCACATCATAGGCTCATTAAGGTGCTACAAATAGATCTAAGCTTGTCTTAAAATCTAGAAATTATATTTTTGCCTTGGGTAGACATTGAGACACTTCCTTGACTACCTTATCCCCATACTAGATCGTCCATGATGTATTCAAGAAATTTACTAGAAGAGAATTTTTTCATACTAATTCTATATAAATGAAACATTTTGATGAATTGGTATCTATGATAATTAAAATGGGTTTACCCAATAATTTACCAATAACTTCATTTAGCACATTCTAGTATCTATTTTGATGATTCCTTACTACAACATTGATCCTTTATTGTGGTCCCCTATGAGGCTAATTGGCCCTTATCTATCCTTTCATCCTTGGAAACTCTCAAGAAAAGTGATTTTCTTCACAATTAAAACATTCTCCTTGCAGGCCTTTTGGTACTTGGTTCCTTGGGGAATCACCAAAAATCCATGGAAGATACATTGGGTGATTGTAATTACTTTTATCATTCTTGTTGTCATCCCCTCCACTATTTTTTCTCCTTCCAAAAGTAATTATTTTATTTTTATGAGTTTGGGGTAATCTACCTATTGAATTTACTCTTGGGTTTTTATTCACAACTTGGTCTCCCCTAAAATCTGGGCTCCTTTTGAAGGCTATATTTTTGTATTTATTTAAGTTTTATCTCACTACAACTAGGTCCTATAATTTTTGTTCCTATTTGAGGGATTTTTCCATCACTTCATTCATGTTCTCAGGGTTGTGCATATATACTTCCACCCATATGTTTGCACTCAATCCTAGGATGAACTTTCTAGTCTGATCTCTTTCATCTTTCTACTACATGGGCACATACTAAAGTAATTTTGTTAATCTATCGCAATACTATTGTATTGACATTCATCCCTACCTTAGGTTGTAAAATTCTATATTCTTTTCATCAAATAATAATTGGTCCAACCATCTCTTCCTAAAATGGTAGTCAAATTGATCCTAAGTCACGTTTTCCTTGGTTATTCCATTTAACTCCTTCAAGTTATTCCACCAGCTAGTTTCGTCTCCTGCAAGTTGGTAGTATCCCCACAACACTTTAGTTGCATTATTATAATTTCATAAGTCAAATTAATTATTCATCTCATTTATCCAATTCACAATACCTTCACCTAACTTTTCTCCATCAAACTTAGGGGGTAAAATCTTCTTCAAATCCTTGCTAAGATCAAAAAGTAAACTTCAATTTAGGGAGCTACAACATCCATTTCATTGATTAGTCATAGATTTTATTTAGATGTATTATCAAGGTTAGGATTTAATATGTTTTATAAATTTTCATGCCTTGAATTAATATCTTTAATCACATACTAATGAGTCTATTTTATCTCTTTGCTCAGTCAACAAATTGATGAGGGATTCTATCCCTAGTTCTCTATTTTTTGAAACCTATTGTTCAACATTTTCATTATTGGATTCAACATATTGTCAGGAGAAGAACCACCTAAAACAATCAATATGCTCTGATACTAACTGTTAGGTGACCCCTTATCCAACGGAAGCACAATTGATTACTTTTTTATAAGCAATTAAATGCGAAATTATACCAGAATGATAAAGTAACCAGAAACTTGAGACAACAAAGAATTTGAGAGACAATACACACTCTTTGTATTAAATACTACTAGAAGAAAATACAATAAGGAAGATGCCACTTCTTCCTCCACCTCAAAGGCTTGCCACACCTCAAGACCTTCTTCCCTCTCTCTCTTGCTCAACACAACAACTCTAAAGCCTGAGTTATTATCCCTCCTTGAATGCTTCAGCTGATCTCCTTGACCTTGCTTGCTTCAATGCTTTTACTTGCCTTCTTAGAATATTACAATACATGCCTTATGGGTCTTTAAATAGGATCCCATGCTTACAAAAATAGAACTCTAGTTACAATAATTAGACACGCAGGTCGTGACTATAATTAGTCATTTGACATGCAAACACTCGCTTCACTTAGCTGACTGTTCGTCAATAGCAGTTCTGGAAATACACAGGTGACCGACGCCAGTCCCTGCTGGTCTGGTGTTATCAACGTCGGCCGACTCTCTGCCATCGCTAGTCTCCTCCTCCACTGCATCTGACCGACGTCGGTCATTTTGTCGATGTCGGTGGCTTTGGTTCTTCAGCATCCTTTTCTTGTGTCTACAAACAGTTGAAGCTTTGAGCTCCACACCTTAACAATCTCCCACTTGGAGATAAATAGCTGCAACTTGTACCTGTACTTGTACACCATCTATTTTGTTCCTTAGGCTCTGTATCCCTCTTCAACATCACTCTTGAAGACTAACCACCACGCAAACCTGTGATGAAATACCTGTCTCTTATGCCACAAGAATTTTGTTGCTCCCAAGTTCTCCATGACATACTTCTGAACCAACTTTACCCTTAACTCAAAAAACTCCTTGTATATGAAACCCTGCAACAAGTAACATAATACAGTAACAGGATAATGTAGCTAATGGTAAAGATAAAATGCAATGGTCAAACCTCCACTGCCTGCAGCCTAAACAAGACCATATACCATAGCCTTTTGTCTCATGTGTCCATCCACTCTCTTCTCTAATATGGGAATCCATTCCTCTATCCAGTGCTTTCTTCTAGCTGACAACACTACCAACAAATACCTATTTGGTTCTACTCAAGGACTCACACTCCTCATCCATGCCAAGCTCCCACTATTTCTAGATTCTACCTGCATTGCTTCTTCCATCTTCCTAGTTCATGACTATCAGTAAGCAATATAAAGAAGATGAACAATGAATATGAGGTTCACTTACCATTTCTGACCTCCACATGGGTGTTTGAGACTCCTTGACAGCTAGCTATCCACCCATCATCTGTTCCAGTGACTGATCTCAGCCATTTCCCAGTCTGCTTTCGATCGATGTCGGTTCCCTGCATTGACCCTGACTGCCGACATCATTTCCCTAGCTAACGCCGACATCCCTCCTATCGACGTCGGTCCTTATGACCAACGTCAGACTTCTCCTGACCGACCTATCGACCCTGCTAGTCTGCACATGACTGATGTCGGTATCTGGATGACCGACGTCGGTTCCAGGCGACCGACATCGGTGTTTGTGTATTCCTGTAAGTGATGAAATTTTTATTCGTGAGCTCTTCTTGGATCAAACCTCTATCCATGCTGCCTTGCTCAGATTTATTTAGCCCCTGTGACTGATCTCTGTCCTTCATCTCCTCCATAAACACCAAGGCTTCTTTGTTCCTATCAAAAGCATCAAATTCCCTCTTTCTACAATGAACTCTATCTATGCTTTCCATATTTGAACACATACCTTTTGAATCAAGAACTTCCATTCCCTTCTTATTCATGTGACCGAGCCTATTAGACCACATCTTTGAATCTGTACCAGAAGTAGAATTAGTAATATAAGTAGGTAGATAAAGAGTACCTACTTTCTTACCTCTTGCTAGAACAAGTGCTCCCTTGGTAACTTTCCAAGAGTCCACTGTGAGGGTTATTGTGCATCCCTCATCTCCCAACCTTCCTACAAAAATTAGACTCTGCTTCAAAATTAGAACATGCATGACCTCTTTCAACACCCACATGTTGTCAATCTGCAATCTCAGCTGCACTTTCCCTTTGCCAACTATCTGACAAGGCATACCATCCCCTAAATAGAGCACTCCAAAGTCTCCCTGTTCATACTCATAGAACAAATCTCTGTTTAGGGATGCATGAAAAGATGAACCAGAATCTAAAATCCATGATCCTACCTGACTATCTGAAGAAAGTATGAGAGCATCCTGCATCACAATATTTGCATCATTTGCTTCTTCCATACCTGCATGTTGATTCTCTTTATCTCTCAACCAACACTCCTTCTTTGTATGTCCTTTCTTTCCACAAAACATGCAGGTAATACCTTTGGACTCAGATCTCCTTCCCGACCTTGATTTCCCTTGCTCAACCTTCCCCCTTTGCCATCCCCTACTTTCTGCACTTAGAGCATTCCCTGATGATTCACCTATGCTTCTCCTGCATATTTCCTCATTCAAGATCACACTCACAACATCATCAACTTTTAAGATTTTAGAAGCAGATGCAGAATTACTTACTGCCATAACCAAACCATCCCAACTTTCAGGCAAAGAGCATAAAATCAAGAGAGCCTTTACCTCATCATCAAAAACAATATTGACTGAAGCTAGTTGGTTTACCAAACCATGGAAATCACTGAGATGAGTATGTACTAATCCACCTTCCTACATTTGCAAAGTAAATAGCTGCTTCATAAGATATACCTTATTAGAAGCCGAGGGCTTTTCGTATAAGTTCGCCAAGGACTTTATCAACTCTTCTATTGTCTTGCACTGTAATAAGTTAGAAATCATAGATGATGCAAGGCTCAACCTTATGGAACTGAGAGCCTTCTGATCAAGAACGTTCCATTCTTCATCCTTCATATCTGTAGGATTGCATACAACCCCACCCAATGGTAAGTACAAATCCTTCTGATACAGATAGTCCTCAATCTGCATCCTCCAATGTTGATAATTCTTTCCGTTAAACTTCTCCATTCGTAGCCTACTTTATTCTGCCATTTCTGAACTCCCACTCAATCAGAAAACCCTGTGAATGACCTGTAATCAATAACAATAACCTGCTTCCTGCAAACTGTAGCTCTGATACCACTTGTCAGAACAAGAAACACCTACAACAATCAATATGCTCTGATACTAACTGTTAGGTGACCCCTTATCCAACGGAAGCATAGTTGATTACTTTCTTATAATCAATTAAACACAGAATTATACCAGAATGATAAAGTAACTAGAAACTTGAGACAGCAAAGAATTTGAGAGACAATACACACTCTTTGTATTAAATACTACTAGAAGAAAATATAATAAGGAAGATGCCACTTCTTCCTCCACCTCAAAGGCTTGCCACACCTCAAGACCTTCTTCCCTCTCTCTCTTGCTCAACACAACAACTCTAAAGCCTGAGTTATTATCCCTCCTTGAATGCTTCAGCTGATCTCCTTGACCTTGCTTGCTTCAATGCTTTTACTTGCCTTCTTAGAATATTACAATACATGCCTTATGGGTCTTTAAATAGGATCCCATGATTACAAAAATAGAACTCTAGTTACAATAATTAGACACGCAGCTCATGACTATAATTAGTCATTTGACATGCAAACACTTGCTTCATTTAACTGACTCTTTGTCAACAGCAGTTTTGGAAATACACAGTTGACTGACGCCGGTCCTTGCTGGTCTAGTGCTTCCAACGTCAGCCGACTCTCTGTTGTCGCCGATCTCCTTCTCCACTGCATCTGACCGACGTCGGTCATTCTGCCGACGCTGATGGCTCTGGTTCTTCAGCATCCTTTTCTTGTGTCTGCAAATAGTTGAAGCTTTTAGCTCCACACCTTAACACATATCTCTCATTTTCCCTTTAATTCCTAGTTGATCATCTTTCCATTTGGCTTCTTGTTATAAAAACACAATGTTCTAAATTTTTCATTCAAGATAATTGATAGCATAAATCTCTTTTGGTTAACTCTAATTTTTTGCATACATTCTATTATTGATCACAGTCACATATAGGATTGCCAAAAAGTATGCAATTGATAATATTATTCAACTTCTAATTACATAGAGTTCTTAGCTTTATAGAGGATAAGATTTATGACTATAACATATAGATGTCTTTCTAACAATGATTCAAAATTCTTCTAAATATAAACCTCCTTGTCTAATTCCATTTATTTGAGAACTTTGTCTTTTGAGTGAACCACATATTGGCGGCATTAGGTATATTCCTTACATACATTATGGCTTATGTAGGGTGTGTAATAATCTATTCCAAATGGAAAATCCCTTAGTGTTGAGGGCCTCTTAAAAGAATGTTTGACTAAAGGTTCAATCATAGCTAGTTTTATTTTAACCAGCTCTACTTTCAAAGATTTTAGTTTACTCTAGATTATAGCTATTTTATGTGAGTCAAAAATTTTAATTAGTTCTTCCAAAGTAGAGGAAATTTATGTTTTCCCCTTGTTCTTTTTTCTTTTCCCTTTTCCTTTTCTTGAACATTTTTCACAAGCCATATCTAAAAATCTAGTATAAACCAAATTAGTTTCTCATAGTTTTCAATTTTTCAACATGTTAACATTAATAATTAGTCTTTTATTGAGCATAGGTCATAGTAGGATTAAGGACTAGCTTTCAAACCTAGGCTCTGATACCATAATGTAGATACCATAGATCCTGATACCATAATATAAAGATCATAGTCCTAGATCCTATCTTTCAAAAAAATGGTTTAATTAATGTTTTTTGTGAATATACATCAAGTATACTTTATCCTATTTGATATCCTTTGTCAAATGAAACATCATCTAACAATATGGTTTAGCCATTCCTATGCCAAATGTGTAAGCATCTAACCATATAGGTTAGGCATTTATTTACCAAACAAGCAAGCATCTAACCAAATAGGTTAGGTATCTACATATTAGTAGGTTATACTCTAGCTAAAGACTTCACTCATCAAGATCAATCAGATCCTAAGTCACTCACTATTAATTAATCATATCTACTAGATAATCATCAAGGTCATCAAAATAGTAGAATGTATATAACATATATCAAAAGGTCACATTCAACCCCATAATTTGGCTTAAAGCCTTGAGAACTATGATGATCCAATCGAGATCTTTCTGAGTGTATCATAGATTTCTTATCCTTGCTATATTAATCTAAAATAGGGCCTTATTATAATGGTCTTACCTTTTTAATTTAACTCTAATCTTGTTTAGCACGTAACCCCAACTCCATCTTATTGACCTACATACTAGAAGCATCATTTGCTTCTCAAATTGCATATATACTTACTTCCAAATAGGATAAAGGTATACTATGCATGTAGTTTTATTCTTTATTCTAAGTTTCATGTGAACTATAGTTCTAGGTATGTAGCCCTTGCTAGGACTCATTTCCCTAGAGAGTTCCTCTATAATTTCTACCTAAATGGGTTAATAAAAGTATCAATTTAAATAGTTGAATACTTGTTTAACTAAACTAGGCTTAATCCTTAATAAGAAATAAAAAAGAATATTTGCAAGCTACATCCACCATCTAATTTTTATTTACATCAAAAAAGTTTATGATCCTTGCTTTAGATAACCTAATCCTTACAATTGTTATTATCAAAGTCTCATTATCTAAAACCCATCTGATTTTTGGTTTCTTAATAATAACTAATTTAACATTCTCAATACAGGATTTCATTGCTCTTTTTTAGTGGCATCAAGTTTTGAGTAGGAAATATACCTTCTCCATTCTGTTTCATAAGTTTACAAGTTAGAACTATCTAAGGTAGTCAAAGTTATTTTCTTATCTTAAGTAGTGTTGATGACTAAGAGGGATTATCCAACCCCTTGGTCTTAATGACATGACATGATCCTTATTTCTCCCTAATAGTTTATAGGGATGATGCCCAAACATTATTATTTCAACTTTGTTAGACTACAGATGTATTAGCTCAAGCACAATGACATTACCCGTAAATGTGAGCCAGAAGTACTGCTTGCATTGAACATTTCATAGTTTTGTTTAACCCTAAATTCTTACTCAAAGTTTAAAAGATTTAAAAAGAAGTAAAGAATGCTTGAAGTGAATTATTGAATTTAATTTCAAAATCAAATTTTTGTGTAGAAAAGTACAAACATAATATCCTAGTTTAGTCACCATGTCAATTTTCAACCATGTTTATTCTAGATAATTATATCTTTAATCTATTTAGGTAAACCTTTTTTTTAAAAATATCTTATACAAAAGGAGTTTATTGAACTAGAATTTAAATAAATTCATTATACGTTTGAGAAGAGGGTTGTGAAAATGAGGGTTCAACCCTAAGATGAAGGATATTTATTTTCATACTAATCTTAAAGACAATCTAATTCATCATCAAAGCTCAATAACAATCAAGGTAAGTGTCTACTCGAAATATTGTTTATAATAACTTAGTTTGCTTTATGGAAATTTGAAGTAACTAAATCAATATTCTCGTAATCTAGTTTTATATATTTTACTTTACAGACTAGATCAAATATAATTCATAAATTTATAAATACGTATATAGAGAAAAATATATATTTATTTAATGCAATATTCTACTCTTTTCACTGAGCTGGATATAGAGATCATTTTAACGTTTGTAAATAGATACATAATGTAAATATCATGTTTATTTTAGTTTTCTAGAAAAATTACATTATATTTTTCTTGCAATTTTAAATAAGATAAAATATTTACATTCATCTTACAATTTAAATAAAATAAAATACTTCTCTTAAAAATAAAATAAAATAAATTATTTACCTTATAATTTATAAAATAAAATATTTACCTAGGAATTTAAATAAATAATTTTTTGCCCCTTTAGAATTTAAATAAATAAAATTAGCTACCATATAAATAAAATAAATTATTACTATATAGTTTAAACAACACAAATTATTTACCATTTTATTTAAATAACATAAATTGTTTACCATATAAATAAAAAATATGTTTACCTATGTTCATTGAAATCTTTGACTGAAACAGGATGTGGGTTAACTTTAAAATTGTTGAGAAAATGAATGGTGGTAGTGTTATTCTCGACTGAGTTTGATAAAGAGAAAATAATAGAACTTGCAATGGTAACCACGTTAATGGCGTTGGTGATCTGCTGCCCCTATGGCATCGATCTCCTTCTCTTTTCCCTCCTCCTCCTCTACTACCGTCGACCACTTCCCTTTTCTTTTCTACTATCGACCTCTTCCCTTCCCTTGACATTCTCCTTTTCTTCCCCTCACTTCCGTGATTATCTTTATTTATAAACCTTTTTCTCATGCAAAATTTTTTCTTCCTTCCCCACTTAGCGTCAATCTGCTCCGATTGGATCCTTAACTTCAGTGGAAAGAACTCTCCATTTGCAGGACCAAGTAAAATTTAAGGTGGCGCGATGGTTGGAGTGGGTTACTCCAACTGGGAGTCTTAAATTCAACTCAAAGAACGCTATTTTTTTAACTGAAAGTTTATCCATGTGGTGTTTCAACATGCGTGAATGGTGGAATGATGCATAGTGTGAGGTGGTAGGTTAGAATAGGCTAAATTTAATGTATTTAATTAATAGTTTTAAATTATTTATAATAATATAATTAATTAATATTCTTAAAAAATATTTTTTGAAAAAAAATATTATTGATCAATAATCTTAAAATTTATTTTCAATGATATAAAATTAATTAATATTTATTTATGAAAATAGAATTAATAATTATTCGTGAAAAATATAATTAATTTGGAAAATTTAAAATTAACAAAATAAAATAAAGGCTCTATTAATAATCTTTGGTGATTTTCAAATATTTAGATTCATTCCTTATAAATGTGAGTATAAGATTAAATATTTATTCCATTAAATTTCCCTTCGTTCACAATTGTCATTTGTGACCAAATCACATATTTCTATGTAAAGAAAATAACTATAATATTTTAGCAACTAGTTTGAAAAAGAATGCAATTAAAGCGTACCTTTCTTTTACGTTTCTCATCAATGTCATGATAATTCCTTGAGATCAACACAAGAGTTAAGTTATCTAATCAATTCATCCTGACATAAAATACTAAATCAAATCCAAAACTTCTTAAAGTATGAGCACACATCCATAGTGTGGAAAGAGAGGTCCTGATATGGAGACACTATTGATTTGTTCATTCATGATTATCGTGATATGCTTGGTAGTTATTCTTTTAACTTTCATTCACCTTCTATGTCACTTTTGCTAAACATGTTTAAGCCTCATAAGTATAACTCATTTTTCTAAAAAGGCATGTACTTCTCCCATCTAGTTAATGGTTTTATATAGTCCTTTTTGTTCTATTCCTTGTAAAAAATATTGATTTTCATGGTTTTTCTTATTTCCCTTCCCATTTATTTTTTGTTGTGTGTCATTTTTCAATAAATGCATTAGCTTGTTTGTTTTTCAATCCTCTCCATATATTGATATTTTATACCCTCGTATGTTTATGACTTTTTGCTCTACTTGAAAACACTCAATAAACAACCACATGATTTTCATAGAAGCCAAGAGAACCATTACTTCAAAGTGGATGAAAGGATTGAATTCTTGGAAGATATGCAATCATTATTTGATGGTTAAGTGTTCACATTTATGTTTCCTCAGACATTTACTTTGAATACAAATGATGACATATTGAACCTTAGTCCATTTGTATAGTGCAAGTGTTATTTAGTTTTTTAAATGAAACATAAATAAGAGCTATGAAGCATTTCAACCATGTGGATTTCCAACTCAGGGTATTTGATCATATATTCAAAGGACGGAACTTGCAGTCATAAAGATGAAAATTGTTAAATAAATGTTTGTTGCTTGGGTTTTAGAATGGATAGGTAAATATTTCCATGAATCTTTTCAAGTGACCAGGGAAACATGTAAAAAATTTAAAACAAGTGATCTCAGTCGAAAATACATGATCATTTCTCATAAAATTTAGAACGGTGAATTGGTTATTAATTAGTTAAATTAGGATAGACAAAAATTTTGAAGCAAGTGATTTGGCCAAACATCGCCTGTTCATTTCTCATATGATTGAGATAAGTGAGATGGTTATTAGTTGTCCAAATTGGGATATATAAATATGTACTACACATTATTCTCAAGAATCTGCAACAATAAGACACTAGTCACTAAATATTATAGAGTTATCATGCATTCCGCCAGAAAATGTGGTCCCATAGTTGGAGCCCACTATTGTTATAAAATTTTAAATTTTATGACAACACCTCCAATTATGATACTAGATGCAATTGGAGTTATTTTAATGATAAGGATAATGAAAAATATTAGATCATTGAAGATGATGACTCCGTAGCCCAATAGACATGGTTTAATATGTATGCAGCATTTTGACCACAATTTTCTATATCTTGCATAGTGTATTAAGAAAAAGAAATTACAGATGAGTTGAAATCAATGAGCAAGATCAAGTTACACTTAGGTAAGATAATTTGTTAATTTGAGCTCAAAGCCGAAAAGATCATTATGATGCCAAAACTGTCCAAATTCACGAATAATGAAGATAACTCGATGCATATCCGAACTTTGTTTCTTATTTCATATCTGAACATTGTTTCCAATTTTATGTAAAGATCTAAGGATAGTTCACTTCAATGTTCAACGATTTTTAATTTCCTGACATGGTCTTCAAAACTTGAAATCTCTCATTCAATGTTAATTGACTTTCATTAATCTGATTAGCGTAGCGGGACTAACCGAGTAGGAGGGAGAGCCATAAATGATTAAAATGACAACAATAAGAACCAGATTCATAATGTTAATTCTGCTTCTAAAAACCTGGATTTCATTAGTGGGTTTAAATGGTGCAATTTGAAAAGTTGTAAACAAATTTCTAAATCCCAGCTTGGAGTTTCATGACTCACCTTTCAATTTTTGAATTCTTTTCTATTTCCAAAAACGTATTTCTACAACTCATTTTGCAGTGATCAATTGGTATCCAAAGCTCCATATCAACAAAATGATGTTCGATAGATCAGTTTGAAAAATGAAATGGTTTTCTAAAAGCTTGGTCGGTATTTAATAAGTCATTTTCAATGTTAAGATGACTTTCAAAAAACCGCAACCTTCCAAGGTGCTATTAATGGTTGTTAGCAGCTTTCAAGTAATCGTTTTGCAAATTTGACATATTGGCAAGTTTCAACAATTCACTTTACAATGTAAATCAAGATGGATAAAAAAAATTAATACAATTTTTTAATTAAAAAAAAACACTTTAACCTTTCCATAATGCAATCATAATCTTGAGGAAATATACTACTCAGTAATTCTTGGTAAAAGTCACAATAATCTGAAACTAGTTTTCCTCTAAGTTCTTTTAATAATTCTACAGATTCTTTGTTAAAGTTAACACAATCATCACGTTGCAGCAGATGACACTGCTGTAATTTATTCCCTAGTTAGCTAGGTTTTGGTGGAGTCTTGTTTATATCAAACTCATTTGCAGATATTTTTTGGTTGGTTTTCTAATATACATGGAAGACAATGGTTATTGTACATGCTTGCTATAAGATCAGTGGCCAAATGATAAAACCCTACTAAAGCCATGGTTCCTCGGTCCTGCCACTATTTTTGGCTATAGAGCTTGTACATCAGGCTTTAGAAGCTTATATTGAACACAAAATTGCAAAAACTAAAAGTTTGGATTAAGTTCAATCGAAGCTAACAAACCTCTTGAAACAACATAAAAATTAATCTCGACAAACAAGAGATTGATCTTCAACTCTTTGGCGACCATTTAAATTCCTAATGGATGGCCTAAAAAATGAAGCATCTACCACTTTAGTAGGAAATAACACAAAAAAAAATATGTGAGAGAGATCTAAAATCACGGGACTGGAAGAGAGGGCATTCGATTTCAGAATGGAACCTCGTCTCCTTTAACCAATCAAAGTCACTTTTCCTATATTGGTCAAACATGTCTGAATTGTTATGTTTATATATTTGTTATGATTATAAAAACGGATAGCAGAGAAAAGTATTAGCCATCGTGCCCATCCACACCACTAACATGAACATGCAAAGAAAATTTAATGCATGCATTCGACTCGAGGCAAGTAGAGGGACTCAATGATGACAGGCAGTTCCTTCAAGAGCTACCACCTTCGAATTGATATCAAACATTAAATAAAAGTTTTCATTACAACTAAGCATCAATAGAGTTGGAGATGGTTATTTCCTTGCTATGAATATCACTGCTTGAGTTCTAAGATGGTGGGAAAATATAAAATCTCTATATATATTTTTTTTTTAGCATTTGTAATATAATACTAATACGTATTGAAATTTACATGATTAAAATAAATTTATTTTTATTTTTCGGGATTAAAACAAACACATCATGACTGCACCATGAATCATCTGAAGTCAGAAATAACATGAAAACCTCTTAGCCAATCAACACATAGTAAATAATAATATTATATTAGATCGTTTAAAGGCCTTGCACTTTGCCTTTGGAAAAATTCCACATTTTTACATGGAAAATTATATACTTTGAGTGGCCTAAAGAGCGAGGAAAAATAACCAATTAAATATTTAGAGATAGAGGAAGAGGAAAGTTTGCTCTAGGGAAGAACGTTTGGATCTGTTCAATCAATGCTCATGGGTTTGAAGAGAACCCATTAATTCATTCATTGTCATCTTTGAGAGGAGTTTGGCGTCCTCAATAGCTATGACAATTGGATCAAATCTCATAGGCAAGCTCCTAAGAATCTTTTTGATGATCTTTTGGACATCGATTATTTCACTATTTACTCTTAACTGATTTGTTAAGCAAGAGATTCTACTACGAAACTCAAAAATAGACTCATTTTCATTCAACTACAATGTTTCAAATTCACTTTTAAGGTTTTGGAGTTTCACTAACCATACCTTATCTATACCTCGATAAAAATTTTAGAGGATCTCCCATGCTTCCTTTGCATATTTTTTTGCTACAATTATTAGATATATGGCTTCTACCATTATCGTCTCTATCAACTTCAATGCTTTCATATCCTTCCTCTAATTCTCCTTCAACTAGATGTTTTAGGCATTTGTTAATTCGTTGTACGTTGTTGGATCAGTCACGTTTGTGAATCTAGCTATGCCAAACTCCCATAAATCATTTGCCACAAATATTGTCTTCACCTTATTTGCCGAAACATCATAATTTTATCCATCAAATATAGGTGGACATTGCCAACTTTTCTATCTGATCCAACCATGTTGTTGATCTATTCTCTCTAATGTTTTTGGTTTAATAGATTTGAAATAAATATGTTTTTCTCTAAAAATCTCTCTTATATCTCAAGTACTTAATTATACAACATTGATCATGGTTGAATTTTATCTTATATGTCTCCTCCTTTGCACTAGTTAGATGTTTTCTATGGCACAACAACCTCCTCTTTCCTTTATTGTTTTTATCTACTATCACAAAACTATAAATTGTTATTTTCTCCATAATAATAGTGATCTCTTTATTGATCTATGCTACCTCTGCTAATGTGAAAAAAAACAATAATCTCCTTCATGATCTACAGTGGCTTAGCTGCATTCCATATAGCTACATTGAATGATTTAAATGGACAACAAGACTAGCATCCTAGAACAAAAAAATTCTCAGCCCTTGGCAATCTACTTCCTAGTAGGTAGATGCTTATGCATTTAGCTCTATCAGATCTATCTAATGTTGCACTACTAGACACTTTATTAAGTCATCAGTCTATTTTTTTAATTTGATCTAAAGGCAACTATCATGGCTATTCTTCTTTTCTATAAACAAATACAATGTGATAGCATTCAATATCTCTTGGCTATAACAATTATTTTCTTTGATCTCTTCAGCAATCTATACATGCACGATTATGTTGCTATTGCATCATTTCTCCTAGATGTATCTTTATTGGTACATAACCTCCATTGTTCTTTTTTCTCTCTAGATCTCAAAGCTCTAATACCAATCTAAAACAACAAACAAATAAAACACTCCAAAAATAGTTACTATTGCAATTCTTCTTTATTTTGATTGATAATCAAATTCTTACATGATGCCTCTATATAAAGATGACTTAGATTTAAATATAATAACATTAATATTTTAAGACTATCTAAACAACCTCTAGCAGATATAGCTGATAAACTAAAAATAATGCAAAAATAGAATACTAAAAATAGACTTGGGAGAATTTACAAACTCCAACATTTAGTAGCAAATAACAAAAACATAATAAATGAGATAGATCTAAAATCATTGAAGTGGAAGAGAGGTTATTTGATTTTATAATGGAACCTTATCTCCATTAGCCCAGCAAAGTCACTTTTCCTGTATTGGTGAAATATGTCTAAATTTTTATTTTTATATATTTATTATTATTATAGAAAAGGAAAGCATAGGAATGTATTGGCCATCATGCCCATCCACATCACTAGCATGAAGATGCAAATAAAATTTAATGCATTCGTTAGACCTCATGCAAGTAGAGGGACCCATTGATGATAGGCAGTTCATTCAATAGCTATCACCATCAAATTGATATTAAACATTAAATGAAAGTTTTCATTAAAACTAAGCATCAACAGAGTTGGAGATGGTGATTGTCTTTCTATTAATATCATTTCCTGAGTTATTAGATGATGGGAAAAGATTAAAATGATGTTATTATGACTTATCAGGATTAAAACAAACTCATCATGACTACACCTTGAATCAAGTGAAGTAAAAAATAACATGAAAACCTCTTAGCCAATAAACACATAGTAAATAATAATATTACATTAGATTGATTAAAGGCCTTGCACTTTGCCTTTGGAAAAATTCCATATTTTTACATTGAAAAGGATATAGTTTGATAGGCCTAAAGAGTAGGGGAGAATAACCAGTTAAAACTAAATTAAAATAATAGTTACCCTCTATAAATAATGAGGTATAGTAATCTCTCCAAATTGATTTCATATCATCTATCCATAAAAGTTATTCCATATTGTAAAAGTGGATTTTGAGAAATGACTAATACTAAGAAAAATTTTATCTAGTTTTTCATTATGGTACATTTTGTGACATACTCTAATGACCCAAAGCATTGCCTTACATTTCAACACAATCTAATATTTTATTTACACATGTTAGATCTCTGATCCATACACTGCACTTGTCAATTTTTTGATCATTGCCTTGGATTCGCTTCGAACCTGCCATTTATTTTATATCAATCAAAATTCTACCCATTACATAACAACATTCAAATTATGTTTTTTTTAGGAAATTTTCAATAGGACAAATGAAATTAGAGTTTCATCATTTAATCAAGTAGCCACTAGTATCACCAAGTATAAATGAGGCAATGCTAAAGATATGTTGGATGGTTTGTACAAATAAATTTTCAATGTTGACAATGTGGAGGTTCCAAATATGGTTTTAGGAAAGTTTATAAATGAGTATAAGGAATTGGTTCATGCATGTGATAAATATATAAATACATTGATTTGAAGAAATACAACCTACTTGGATATGGTAAAGTCATATGTTTCAACATATACTGTGATTTAAAATCCAATTTTGATGATGGAAAGCCTTTTGTATGGGTTGATGTACTAGGTGATGTTGAAGATGTGTTGTTTGTATTTACAACTTTTTATTATTATTCTTATATTTGAAAGTTTTTGACACAAATATAACTTTTATAGGCACATTATATGTAACCATGGGATCAATGTATGTGGTTTTTATGTCATTATAATGCATCTCCCTTGGTGATAGAATTATGTAAGGCATGAAGAAGTTGGATATTAACTTGAAGATATTACGATGAACCCAAAGGTATATTAAAATATTAAATTCTTCCTTCCTACCTACTTACCTAGCAAGCTATGAACTTCTACAGTTAGGACATTTGAGCCACCAAACCATATTTATTATAGCAATTTGAAATTGAATTTTTTGGGGATGTGTTTGGATTTTTTTTTACAAGAGTGAAAGGGGGAGGAGGGGAATGGTGGTAAGCTTAGATATAAAATACAAAAGAGAAAAATAGAATGTAAAAGTGTACTAAAAAATCTAGCATAGTAGAAACAAAAATAGACAAGGATAGAAATGGGTACAAAAAATTCATGACACAATAGAGTTATTGATAAGCCAAAAAAATAGTGTAGCAACAACAAGAATAGAGCTTGGAGAAAATAGGCTTAGAGTATATACACAGATAGTATTAGCCTATAAGTGAGTGAAATAAATAATTAAACACAACATAAGGGATAAAGAAGCTTACATTAAAAGGATGGAGAAGAAAAAATAGTAGGGGAGAAAAATATCATAACAATAATCTATGTGAGTGGGTAGAGAATAAAATAAAAGAGGACAAAGTTAATTTTTCTAGGATTTTACATGAATAGATGTAGATGTATCATTTTATGAACTATAATCATACTCTAATACTTATTTTGAATTATATAATATACGAAACTCTGTGTTTGTATACTTATGACTTTATCATATCCTATTTCATATCTTCTTGCATGTTTATTTAGTGAACTTATAGCACTATTGTTTGGCTCTTGAATATCCCCATAGTTTCAATTTTTTTTTTTTTTTTTTTTTTTTTTGTGTTTTTGGTTACTACCCACCTAGACCTATACATTATTTATTTTCATTCCAACATATCTAATGCCATAACCCTTAGTTTATAATTCCATTTAGACATGGCAATAGACAGTTCTAGTTCACGGAAGCAACCACTTACATTTGATGGAAAGAACTATCATGTGTGGAATATCTAAATGAAGTCCATATTAAAATATCAAGAGCTATAAAAGTTGGTTGAAGGTGGATATAATGATTTTTCAGGCCTAGCAGCGTTCAATGCACTAACCCAAGTAAAAAAGAAAGCATTGATAGAGAGTAGGAAAAATAATGCCAAGATACTCAGTTACATACAAATTGAAGTAGTTGATTTAATCTTTCCTAGTATAGCATTATTAGTCCATTATAAACAAGCATGAGATTTTATTCAAAATACCTATTTATAGAGTGATAAAGTGAAGCTTGTCAAGTTTCATCTCTCAAAAGGGGACATTAAAATCTTAAAAATGAAGGAGAATGAGTTTATCAACAACTTCTTCACAAGGACAATATATATTATCAATCAAATGAAGACATGTGGCAACACCCTTGAAGATCATAGGATCATATGGAAGGTGTTTAAGGACATTCCAATCATATTTGGTCCTATAATGGTTATAATTTAATATTCAAAGGATTTGAGGCAAATGATAATAAATGTGCTAATGGGTTATCTGAAAACCCATAAACAATGGGTGAATACATCAGCCACCACCTTCGATGAGAAAGCATTCAAGACCAATGTGAATGTGAGAGGAAGGGGGAGTGGATAAAAAAATAAGGAAAGATGAAAAACATTTAGCAGTTAGGAAGGTGGAAAGCATAGCCATCAAGAGTAGCATAGAGGAGGAAAAGGAAGGAGCAACAAGACTTCTAAAGGAGGATATACATAAAGGTATTATGAGTCTAACATCCAATGCTATTATTATAAAAGGTATGGACATTGTTCTAGTGAGTGTAGAAATAAGGAGCATTATATGAACAGGTATAAGGAGTATTGAACCTAATAGCAATGAGAAAGGTGGAAACATGTAAATGACAAGGAACATTATGGAGCAAAGCGGTAAAGAGACATGGTACTTGGTTAGTGGTTTTAGTAACCACATTAGTGGGAAAAAGTATTTTTTCAACCAAATTTATGAGTTAATAAACTCAAAGGTAAAGATGGGAAGCAATGATAAGGTCCCCATCCTGGGAAAAGACAACATATCTATATACACCAAGTAAGGTGACAAAATACAAATTTAAGATGTTTACTATGTGATCAGGTTGATGCATAACATTACTAGAATTGTGAAGCCTTTTTAAAATTGATACAAGATTAGATTTTATAATGGTGAATGCATATTTTTTTATAAAAGTGGATACCATAAGCATATTACAATAGTCAAGATGACAAGAAATTGAATGTTTCCATTAATAACTCAAAGTTAACTCACAAAAACATTCAAAACTATAATAGATGAGTCTAATATTTGGCACATAAGATATGGCAATTTGAACTTTGGAGGTTTGAACCTTATTCACAAGAAGGAAATGGTGAAAGGGATTCCCCTTATAGAATATGCAAAAAAAGTGTGTGAGTGATGTATATTGGGAAATAACATCAGAGTGCATTTATCATGGGTAAATCACGGAGAGCCAAAGCTCCTTTAGAGTTTATCCATTTAGACATATTTGGTCTAATTAATACCCCCCCTACATGTCCAATAATGTCTACATCCTAAAATTCATAAACGATTTTATCTAGAATATATGAGTGTATTTTTTGAATAACAAAAAAATTAGTTTGAGACCTTCAAGTAATTAAAGGTCATGGTAGATAAAAAAAGTGGCCACTACATCAATATTTTAAGGATGGGGGAGAGTATATCTCTAATGAGTTCATGAATTTTTGTAAATATCATGGGATAAAGAATCAATTTACAACCAGGTATACAATGCAACAAAAGGGTGCAGCCCAAAGAAAGATTAAGATCATCAAAGAGATGGCAAGGATAACTCTAAAGGCAAAGGTTTTTCCTATTAATTTTTGGGTGAAGGCTATATCATCATCCATATACTTGTTGAATATTTTTCCACAAAATATCATTATTTATATGATCCCTCAGGTAATATAGAATAGCTAAAATCCAAGTGTTGAACACCTTAGACTGTTCATATGTGTTCCATATGCAAACATATGCAAGCAAAGAAGGATAAAATGGGATGACAAAGGTGAGAAGTACATTTTCATAGGGTATAGTGATCAATCAAAGTCTTATAAATTATAAAATCCTATCACCATAGACCTCGTAATCATTTGGGATGTTCAATTTGTTGAGCATGAAGCTTAAGAGGAGAGACAACAAGAAGAAGCATAAATAAGGGCTAGTGGACCTTTTATTAAATCTAAACTAGCAGGTAGTACATCCCCTCATGTACCAAGTTGGACCCCTATTTCCCTAAGGGTTGAATCATCTAGTGGACACATCCATAAATGAGGACAAGAAATTATTCATGAGTCAACATCATCCTCCTCAAACTCATGTCAATGCCTAGTAAAGATAAGAAGCTTGTATGAAGTCTATGAGAAGTCAAGGTATGAGGAAAATGAAGATAAAACTATGAAATATTCTCTATTTTTATTAGTTTTTCTTATTTTTTATGATAAATAAGTCAAGGATAGTAAGTGGTGTGAGGAAATAGATGAATAATTTCATGTAATAGAGATAAATCATACTTGGGATTTAGTTTAACTATCTAACGGAAAAGAGGTCATAGGATTCAAATGGGTGTACAAGACAAAAACCACTCCCAAAGGTAAGATAGAGAGGAATAAGGAAATTTAAATGGTGAGTGGATATAAAAAGTCCTATATGAGACTAAAATGAGACCTTTGCACTTGTAGTAAGGCTAAAAATTGTAAGGACAATCATAGCCATTATTTCTCAACATAAATGAAAGATGCATAAATTGGATGTCAACTCAATGTTCTTGAATGGAATGACAAAACAAGAGTTTTATGTGGGATATCTACCCAGATATGAGAGTGTCAGTCATGACAACAGAGAATATAGTCTAAAAAAGGCATTATATGGGCTTAAGCAAGCCCCAAGAGCATGGTACAGTTGTATAGACTCTTGTTGAGAAATGACTTTATAAAAAGTGTACATGAGCCTACACTCTACATCAAAGTAATCAAAGGTGATATTTTTATTGTATTTCCGTATGTCAATGATGTGATATTCATCATAAATTTAAATTAGTCAATAGAAGTTTTTAAAACAACCATGAAGGAGTTCGAAATGATTGATTTAGACTTATTAAAGTACTTTATTGGCATAAAAGTAAAACAAATGGATGAAGGCATTTTCATTTGCCAATATAATTATGCAAATGATATTTTAGAGAGGTTTAATATTTTAGATATTATGTCGTTATCTACACCAACTGAGATAGGCTTGAAGTTGTGTAAGGATGATTGCATACAAAATATAAACCCCACATGGCACAAGAGCTCAGTGGGAATCTGAATGTATTTGACTGTAATCAGGCCAGACATCATGTATGTAATCAACCTCATATCTTGATTTATAAATATTTTAAATGAGACACATTAGTCAGCAAGCAAATTGATATTGACATACGTGGATTGATCTAAAGATTGTGAAGTTTTATATGCAACAACAAATGACTTTCATCTATTGGTTTTCAAATATTCTCATTGGTTGCGTAGTATTGATGAATAAAAGACCACTTTGGGGTATGTATTTCATATTTAGTTAGGAGCCATATATTTATATTTAATTAAAAAACTCATAGTATCACTTTCTATAGCTAAAGCGGAGTACACGTTAGCTAATACAACAACATGCCAATCTATATGGTTAATAAGGACACTTTCAAAATTTTCATGAGGAGAAGCAAGGAGCTTGTAAAATTATTTTCTAAAATATATCCTCCGTAGCATTATCAAAAAATCCCATCTTTCATGGTAGTAGAAAACACATTGCAATGAATTATGACTTTATTTTAGAGTTAGTTGAGAAACATGTGATAGAGTTTAATTTTTGTAGATAAGATCAGTAGCTAGCTAATATTTTTTACAAGCCATTATCAACAGACATTTTCATGCACTTAAGAGGAAGGTTAGGGGTCATTAATTCAAAAATAGTAGGCCTAAAAGGTTTTATATTTTCTTTGAAGTCCTATAACTTATATATAGACTCCACCAAGGGATATATAGATTTTGATAGTCTAGCTATAGACTTTGATAGTCCAATTATAGACTACAACATGGTAGTTACAAACTTTGACAATCTAGCAATGGAATTTGATAGGGTATTTATGGACTTTGATAATCTAGCTACAAACTTCAATAGGGAAACTATAAACTTTGATAGTCTATCTACAAACTCCAATAGTACAGCTATGGATTACAAGAATCCAACTTTGGACATGCACAAAATGAGTCTAAAATTATATGGATAGATAAAGAGAAGTTATAACAATATTTTGAAAGCTGAGAAAAGTCCTACAAACCAAGGTATAAAGGTCAAGAATAAGGGGTAGTGTTAAAATATTATATTCTATATTTCTACCTACCTACCTATCAAGGTATGGAATTCTACAATTGGGATGTTTGAGCCACCAAACTATATTTTTTAAAATAGTTTGAATTTGAATTTCTTTGGGATCTATTTGGAATTTTTAGAGGAAAAAATTGTTGTAGCTGATAATCCTATACGTATAAGATAAAAAGATAAAAACAAAACGTAAGATTAATAAAATTGATAGTGGAACAACAACAAAAAGAGACAAGGAGAGAAATGGACGAAGAAAATATACAATGTATCAATAGTTAGATATAGATAGAATTTTAGTGCAACAATAATAGAGAATAAAACCTACAAAAAATAGGTAAAGAGTATATTCATAAATAGAAGCAACCTATAAGTGAATATAAGAAAGAATAGAAAAAAACAAAAGGGAGAAAGAATCTTGCAGTAAGAGAAAAAAATAGTAGGGGTGAAAAACAACATTACAACAGTTTGTGTGAGTGGGCAGAGAAGAAAATAGAAGAGGACGAAGTGAATATTTTTATGAGTTTACATTAATATATGTATCTATATATCTTTATGCAATTTAATCATAATATACTACCTATTTTTAATCATATAATATATGTATCTCTAATTTTTTATTATTATTCTCTACCCATCCCCAATTTCATCTTTTTACATGTTTATTTATTGCATTTCCATGACTATTGTTTGGCTCTAAACTATCCCCATAGTTTCATATTTTTATTTTTGGTTGATGCCCATAATGGCTTTCACATTATTTATTTTTCTACCAATGAGTTAATGAATAGATTTGGAATGGCAAATAAACATGATCTACTTGAAATCAAGGAGTCAATGAAAACACTTGTCTGGAAAAATGTATAAGAAGTTTCTGTCTAATATATTACAAAAATTCTTACACGCCATCGATGCTCTTACTAACTCTATTATCAAGGGAAAATGTAAAAAATTAATACAATGAATACTTCTATAATTCTAGTTCACATAAATCTAACGAGGTGAGATACACATATGGAGCTTTATGAGATGTAAGTTCCATTTGTATTGAAAAGTGTATAGAATAGATATGCATAGAGGTTATCTATTTTAGTGCATACTTATTGAAATTTAATTATGTTCCTCAAGATATAGAATACATAAAATTTGTTCTTTTTCCTAAATATCTATATAAAGAGAAGCAATGAATATGAAAATTCAGCTTCATTTGATTCATAGGAGGATTATCAATACTGAGCTAATACATCCTAGGATCTTGGAGTTTGAGCCTAATAAACTTAGGGATACAATGAAGTTTCAATAACTATATCTCATTATCACATTTTTGAAAGTATGTCAAAAAAATGGCAATTGTAAAGAAGGGTCAAGTTTCTACTGTTTATTGGTAAAAATGCATTTTTGCAATGTCATTTTTGTAGTTTTCAAGTTGTGCATTTTTCTAAATACATTTTTTTCAATTTTAAGTTGTGAATTTTTGTAAATGCACTTTTAAAACTTTAAATTTGTCTTTTCACTCATAATAAATGTCATTTTATAAAAGTGGTTTTATACCTACTCAAAATTTTATAAAAGGTGGTTATGGCCTATAACTACCACCTTATAAATTATAAATAGGATATTACAGTCATTGTAATGGGGGAGAATGTCTTCTACCCATACCTCATGGAGAAATAACTATCACACCATTATACAACAATTTATTTTCAATGAATTTTGTGAATATAATGAAATAAAACATGTGATATGAATGTATTACTTTA
This sequence comes from Torreya grandis, assembly GCA_037957365.1. Taxonomy (NCBI): domain Eukaryota; kingdom Viridiplantae; phylum Streptophyta; class Pinopsida; order Cupressales; family Taxaceae; genus Torreya; species Torreya grandis. The sequence continues at coordinate 867,577 of JARHVA010003889.1, read as the reverse complement.
TGAGCATTTATTATTTTTGTTCACAAAAACTTAAAGGAGCTCTAATATATTTAGATATTTATGAGATATTAGTTCCATTTGTATTGAAAAGTGTATGGAATGGATGCAAAAATCTATCTCATGTATTGTGTATTTATGGAAATTTAATTATTTTCCTCAAGATAAGAAATATAGACAATTTTTTATTTTTCTTGAATCTTTATACCAAGAGAAGCAATGAAAATGAGAATTCACCTTATTTTTACTCATAGTAGGATTTTCAATACTAAGCTAATACCTCTTACGAGTTTTGATTTTGATAATAATTAACTTTTATTTTCCATGAATTTTGTGAATATAATGAAATAAAACATGTGATGTGAATGTATTACTTTATGAATATTGATTATTTTTGTTCACAAAAACTTAAAGGAGCTCAAATATATATGGATATTTATGAGATATTAGTTCCATTTGTATTGAAAAGTGTATGGAATGGATGCAAAAATCTATCTCATGTATTGTGTATTTATGGAAATTTAATTATTTTGCTCAAGATAAGAAATATAGACAATTTTTACTTTTTATTGAATCTTTATACCAAGAGAAGAAATGAAAATGAGAATTTGCCTTATTTTTACTCATAGTAGGATTGTCAATACTAAGCTAATACCTCTTACGAGTTTTGATTTTGATAATAATTAACTTAGGGATACACTAAAGTTTCAATATCTCATAATCACATATATGAAATCAAGTGAATGTCCTGACAACTACAAAAAAGGGCCATGTTTCTATGACTCCTCAGTAAAACTATATTTTGGCAATGTCATTTCCATAGTTTTCAAGTTGTTCATTTTGGCAAATGCATTTTTTGCACTGTTAATTTGTGAATTTTTGAAAATTCACTTTTAAAACTTTCAAGTTATATTTTTATTCACCATAAATGTCATTTTTTCAATTTGGTTTTACAACTACACAAAATGTTAAGAAATTTGGTTCTGTCATGTAACTGCCACCTTATAAGCTATAAATAGGACATTGAAGTCATTATAATGGGGGAGAACATCTTCTATGAAGACATCATGGAGAAATAATTATCTCAACATTATGATACCATTTATTATCAATGATTTTTGTTAATATAATGAAATCAAATATGTGATATGAATGTATTACTTTGTTAATCTTTGTTATTTTTTATTTGTGATATCTATTTTATAGTTTATGAATGAAGAAGTATATTAAAAATATATACTTTCTGGATTTTGTGTAAATTCTCTTGGTTTTACAAACTTTGTGCTGAAACGCTAGAAAATATATATATACATAATGTAATTTGACAAAGGATTTTGATATTTTGGGTATTAATTTGTGTTGTTTCCCATGTGTTGATATTCACAATACTAAAATGAATATTTTAACCCAGGTTGTTTGATGCCAAAAAAATCCTTCTTGAAAGGAGGAAATATAAAATTTATGTTCATTTCCAACAAACAATATAGAGGATTTCTTTATAACATTGTGTTTTGAAACCCCTCTGGAGATGCATTTCATTACGATGTTTAAAGTCTATCTCTCTTTCCTTTCTTTAGATATAGGTTTCCACTATTGAAACCAACCCACTCCATTTATTTTGGGTTAACTAGGTGTTTTTAAATCTTTATCCTATCAAAGAATTACATTTCTCCCTTCCATATCTCATTTTTCCTCTATTCCTTATTTTCTTGTTTCTTCTATCTTTGCTATTTTTTCATACTTTCTAGTTAAAATTACCAAGAGTGAAAAAGACCCCATTATACAATGAGTTTCCCCTCTCAAATGAAGAGGAAAATTATGATGTAGCTCAAGGTTTCTACTATGTTACAAAATTTATTTTTCTTCTAGTTGGGTGAGTCACAAAAATAATATGAGAAATCACTGCAACATAAAATCTTATCAACAAGTACTTAATCATAGTAACAATATTTTTTTTATTTTAAGGACTAGTATAATTATGAGATAAAACCATTTTTGTGTAGTAGAAATAATAGAGTCAATGTTTTATAGTAACTGTTAACAACCTAGGGAAATGTTTTCCCAAAAACATTGTAATAAGTTTAATAATATATGTGATGGTGACCTAATTTTTGGGTGTGGTCCTGATTAATGTGTAGATCAAACTCTTTGTTGGCAAGGTTTTTTATAGATATGACTTATTTCATTCAATGAGAGCCCTTCTCTTTCTATGTTGACTAATTGTCGTATATTGTTATTTCAATGTTCATGGTAGAAATTGAAGCATATATAATTGAGGTTATAAAGGTGATAGAAGCTTATTAAAATTTAGTTAAACTCAAGGAATGTTTATTTGATGCAGTGAAGGCCTTTGAATTTATTGTTATGGTTATTTCTTATAGAGATTCATATTTTTTGGTTTTTGTTCCTTAATGTTTTATGTAAATCAGTTGCGTGGTCCCATTTCCTTTTTCTTAAGACACTTCTCATTCTATAGTGGCATGAAATGTTATGACATCCATAATAAGTAAATAATATTCACCACTACAAATTCATGGGATGTTTTATTTATAGTAAATCAATGATATTTATAACAAAAATTATCAAAATTTTAATCAAATCAAAGTATAAAAAGTTAGGATTTTATAAAACAATGGTGTTAAAAAAAATATTTTAAATACCATTTTTGAGTTATATATAAAATTATGTACCTCTCCTCCTTTCACTTTTCAATAATGTGAAATAATGCATGATAGTATGATGTAGAACAATGTGTAAATTCAAATTAGAAAAAATGAAATGAAAGACTACATTCTATAGCACACTTCTCTTTCAGATAGATACTTTATTACAACTATGATTTTCATATTGGTTTCAGTTTATCTCTTTGCACATGCCTTCTCACACCTCTATAATGTTTTAGTGCCTTTAACTTTAAATTTCTTACCTTTTATTTTCATCTCATTTACTGGTAATACTACATCTCAATCCCTATCAACATCTTTATTACACCTTTTTAGTGTAATTACTAATGATAATATTATATTATTTATATGATGTATGTTTAATCATTAGTTAGTAAATTGACATATTAAATTAATTAATATTTATATGCAATAGGGCATGAGACTGAACTTAGCATGAAAAGTTACGAACAACTTTACAAATGAATTTTTTAGTATACTTTTTTTTCCTTTTATTTATTCAAAATTTTAAGATTATTAAGAAAAATTTGAACAACTAAGGAAATTAAATATGGTTACATTATTTCCATTTTCAGTGTTATGCCCTCACCATATATTTTATTCACATAGTATATTTGTTTCACATTCTCAGTGGATTTTTTTTATGTGTAGGTTTGATTTCGACACTATCTTTTTTTATGTTATTTTGAATTGTAGTCTTAAGGGTTGGTTGGATTGGTAAGTTCTCATATATTACCAAGAGGAGACCTAGTTCAAATCCTTGGAGGGAAGTCAAGTTGGTGTAATGGTAGTAAACTAACCTGATTTCACTGAGTGTACACCATATTGAAGATGGTATTTCTAAACTAAGCCACCAAAGGTCTCCCTCACTCTAGGTACTATTTACCAAGGCGAGGCTAGTGTTATAATCATTGTGAGCCTAAGTTAGAAGCTTAGACATGGAGAGATCAAAATGAGATGAATCATGAACGTGAGTATGAGTCATAGGAGTAGAAATCAAAACCTATATGGAGATAATGAAGGATTATAGCTGATTCCCCTATGTATGACAAGAAAGATATTTTAAAATTTTTAGAGAATAAAATGTGCAATTATACATTACCCAGACATCCCTTTGTGACCATATGTCACATTTGTGATCATACATAGAATCTCTTGATATAGATATTAATTATCTTTAGCTTTTCATTAAGTTCAATTTGCATAAGACTTAATCGAAATAAAATTGTAAACACAAATAAATGGATTTGAAAGTAATGGAATTATACCAAAACATTATTAGCTCCAAAAAAATAAAACACTACGGGGTAGTATTAGAGAGCATAAGGCACATTTTAATTACCAAGAAAAAATATTTATGTAGTATTAAACATGGTAGAATGAAAAACACCATTAATATGCATATATTGTGAAATCTACAACCCTAAAAAATAATAATAGCACATGACACAATTCTATATCATACACTATCCATAGCTTTCTTCACCTAAATGATACTTTTAAAATCATTTTGACCAGTGTTTCTCTCTAAAATGTTTCTTTCAATAGTTTTGTATCAAGTAGAGATAATTATAATAGAATTATTCCATCGCTACCAAAAATAAATGTTTAAAAAGTATCTGAATATGAAAAATGCTTATTTTGAAAAGAAATAGTGTCTAAGTCCATAAAATAGTTGTGGAAAAAAATGTTTATAATACATAGAGGCATGACATTCAACTGTTTGGGTAATTTTGCTTTAGTATTTGACATGAGAATTCTTAAAAAAGAAAAGAATCATTATACAACTACTTTTAGAGCAATGTTAATATGGGAATATGTTCGTGTTCATGTCATTAACAATTTCGCAATAGGTGTTACCAAATTAGCCCAATATGTATATTTAAATTACCTTACCTTTAATGTTACTCAAGTGTGTTAGATTATAGTTTGTATTAATTATACTTACTTTTACACATATATTAACTGTAATATTTATAATATTTAATAATATTTGTAATATTATTTATTTATTATTTTAAATATTTATATAGATATACAATATTTTACAATTTTTTTTATTGATGAATGTTTTTAATTAGAGTGTATAAATTTATAGGATGCAATCAAAGATTTATATCCCCATGTGATATCATCTATATATCAATTATTATCATATGTATACCGGTTATTACAAATAGTGGCCACCACTGGCTTTGAAGAAACTAATTCCCATTAATAGTACCAGAAATACAACCAATGGCCACAACTAACCTCATATACCTTTCTAGATATTTGACCTTGGGTGGGACATAAAACAACCTATCCATTTAACCAACTCAACCATATCTCATTGGCTAAAATTTTGGGTACTCACATTTTAATAACTATAATGCATAAACTAGAAGTGAATAGTA
>JARHVA010003889.1:825000-857500 GCA_037957365.1 Torreya grandis | reverse complement strand
ATACATAAATCTTATTCAACCCTTGTGAAATCATTAACTTCTACCAAAATAAGTTTTAGGAGAATGTTCATGTAGATGCATTGCACTTTTATAAGGAGATGCAGTGAAACTCTCAAATGAAATACCACTAGCACACACAAGATAGATACATTAAATTTGATTCTAATCATTTAGGACATGTATCTACAACTCCTTAAGGGGTAGCCTGATTCAATTAACATTTTGCACACTTATCTTACTACTCTTTTCAAGGGTTAGATCAAGGAATGAAAATAAGATAAAACAAAAGATTGTGTTGGGTATTTTTGAAATGTAATTATAACAAAATTAATTTAATTATATAGAAAACCTAAAACTAAAACTATAAATTTATAAATAATTAAAAGTAAAAATTCAATGATTTAGGACATAATAAATTGCAATATGTGGTATAGATTTAGTGGTCTACCAAATCTACCTAGTACACATTTGAAAAATCACCATTTTTTCCTTCAATACCTGATGGTCAAATTTGACACAAAGGTAAACAATCCTTATAGATCCTATTTTATTCTCATATTTTTTATACAAAGATGAGACATGTACAATTTCAACCTTCTTTCTTGTTTCATTGTTATTGTTTGTCTTAGTCACTCCTTATGTTTATTCCAATTCTAGATGTATTATATAGATATAGTTATTGTGTTATACTAATTCATCATACATCTATCCTATAACATTTATTTATCATTATACCCTAGTGTGAGTAAAAATGATAAAATAAATTTGTGAACCCCTTCATTCTTCGAATACTCACATCTTTTAAAGTTTCCCCATAGGGTATGAAATTTTTAATTTTATGGATAAATTATGAATATTTACATTCATAGATTAAACCTTAGCTTTCTATCATCTCTTTATGTTTTTTGGGTTTACATCGACATTTCAAACATTGGTGTGCACACATTCACTCTTTGAATGTATACACCTTCCAAGATTTATCCTAGGGTTTGATATTATATTTCAAATTTGATTCTCATATTTCCATATTTTGTATGTTTATTACATTAATAAGTAATTAGACCAGTAGCTTAATTCATGTTATTCACGCATATATTGTGTCATCTAGGAAGCCTATGTCTATGCATCCTACTAGTAGAAGTGTTAGATTAAGTGGTGTTGCTTGTGAATTGACCCAACTTCCATTCTTTTCTAGTCATACTTATTTCAATACAAAATGGATATTTTAATGATGTTCATATTTATAATATGAATTTTAAAAATAAGGGTAAGTGCACAAAGTTGGGGGACAAAAAGGGGCCTACCCATGGACATGATTTTCTTTTAATTTTATAAATTTGAACTTCACTAGATAATTACCCTCAAAATTTGAATATGGTGTAACAACTTGAAATGTATAATGTTGAGTCTAGTTTCTAAAACACTAATGTTTTTTTTTAAATGGTTATGTATAACTAGATAAAACATCTAAACTTTGAAGAGTAAATATAAATTGTTTTAAAAAAACTAGAGTAGATAGACGACCATACAGTGCACCATTTTTTATCAGCATTTATCATTATTTGAAACACTTAAGTGAAAATTAAGATAAGATATTATAGTTTATGATCTGTAAACTGAAAATACAACTATAGTACATTCGAAAATCACTTGTTCATGTTTAAGAGTTCCTTAAAATTCTCATTTTTTGTGTATAACTTTGCATAAATATATTAAAATTGGAATTAAAATGAAGATCAAAATGCAATAATAATCAGACAAAATTAAAGATATCACCAGCAAATTGATAACAGAGTTCAGCTTCAATAGCCTATGTCTCCGGGTCCGTTCAAAGTGAGGACTATTCTCATTAATTTTGTGTAACAAATGGCTTCCAAAATCTTTATAAGTCTTCAATTCACCTTCTCTGATCTCTATTTGCCTGTAATTATTTCTCTCAGACCTGAAAACAAAGGCCCAAGGACGTACAAAGAAAAAATAAGGCTATAATCCTCTTAATTATCTTTACACAGTCATATTTTTATGTCAATACAAGTAAAAATTACTCCCTTTCATAACACTTCAACCACCGTGGCTGAAGTGGTCAAGGCCTTATCCTTTTAGGCACCAGGTCTCAAGTTCAAAACTATCTTCCTCCATTCTAGGTGCCTAGGGATGTCGGCAAGGGCATCCTTCCTCCATGAGCATGCTTTGACCAAGGAATTAGTCTCATATTTGCTGGGAAAGGTTGTTTTAATTCTTAAAATAGCAAGTTTGTTGAAGTTTTCAAATGAGAAAGATTTGGGTGCCAACATTGGCCACCACCTAGCTTAGTCAACACCTAGAAAGGAGGGATGTATATTTTAGTGTTTGTGGCATGGAGGTTTGGCACATATTTCCATTTGAAAATGTCAAATATCATGTGCATAAAATAAAACACATAAAAAAATTTCTTTTGCCCCCTATTTATTTTCCATGTGTCAAATGGAGATTGGTCCACTTGGCATTTCTCAACTATGCCACGTCACTTTTGACACCCATGTCGCATTATTTCTTCAACTGGCTATATCTTGAGCATTCAAACTCCATTTTTTGAACCGTGAAAAGTGATAGAAAGCTCTTGACGAGTACTATAATGTGAAAATGATTTGAACTAAATTTAAAGAATCTGAAAAATAGAATGGTACATGGATCCACCTAGATCATTCCTCCCCACTAAGAACTTTTGGACATCCAAAAGTTGAATTTAATTGATAATGAGGTGAGGGTATTTTTCCCTCACCTTTCCTCCATCCATCTAGCCTTGCTTGGGTGCATCCCTTTGAGACCAATGTGAAGATATTCAGCATTACCTCTTCGCGAAGTCTACATATTCCTGTCAAGTATAGTGTCTTCCTATAATTCTATTAGATATTCAAGAGAAAAATCATCAATGGAAGGAATGGATACACTTTCATCATGATCAATTATCTTTGGAGGCTCATACAATTTCAGATTTTCCACATTTACAACTGAATAAATCTACATGTAAGATGGTAAATCTAATCAGAAAGCATTTGTGCCAATTTTCTCTGTTATCTGAAAAGGACCATACCGGATTGGTTTCAAATTTTTACCTTCACCTGTCAATCTTTCCTTACTAATGTGAAGCCATACCATATCACCTACAACAAATTGGTGATCAATATGATGTTTTTCATCTCTGGCTTTATACGTCCCTTGACTTTTCTTCAATTGAGTATGAACAGTCTGATGAATGAGCTATATTTGTTCAATGAACTTCTTGGCTTGAATGGATTCTTTCAGTTTACCAACAGCTGTATCCTATCCATAGCAAACATCTAGAGGAAATTCAGGCAAGTATCCATAACAAACTTCAAATGTATGTTTCATAGTAGAAGAATGAAGTGCCTGGTTATATGCATGTTGTATGTAACATAATTTTTCATCCCATAACTTTGGATGTTTATTGTTATAACCTTTAAGTAAATGTACCACAGTGTAGTTCACAACCTCTATTTGTCTGTCAGTTTGTGGATGAAATGTAGTGCTCTTTTTCAATTTAGTGTCCATTAGTCCCCAAAAAGTTGACCAAAACTCCCCAAAAAATCAAGAATCCCGATCAGAAATAATTGAAGTAGGCAAACCAAAATGAACTCATACATGTTCAAAGAACAAGTGTGGAGTACCTTCGCCAGTAATCTGCTTAGTGCAAGGAATCAAAACATGAATTTTTATAAATCTATGCACAACCACATATAAATAGTCATGTTTTCTTTGTGTCATAGGCAACCCCCCCCCCCCACAAAATACATGGAGATACTTTCCCAGGGGCGAGTAGGAATAGGTAGAGGAGTGTAAAGTCCTAATTTCCTATTACTAGGTTTACTTGTGGCACAAAGAGTACATCCCTTTATATATTTAGCAACATTTTCTTACATACGAGACCAATAAAAATACATCTTCAAATGTGCAACTGTTTTAGCAACTCCAAAATGTCCAGAAATAAGAGAAGTATGTGCTTCTCTAATCATGTGTACCCTCTCATTTTGAGGAATACATAGTTTACCCAAATGATACAAAAGATCATTGTGTACATGATAGTCCAATTCTTCTACTTTCCTACTACTCATAAAGTCTTTATAAACATCCTAAAAATAAAGATCATTCACATATTGTTCTTTATAACTTTCATGAGACAAAGAACCATGTTGTAAAAGAATAGATGCAACAACCATAGGAGGCCTAGATAGCATATCTGCAACCTTATTCTAAATTCCTTTTTTATACTTGATCACAAGATGAAATTGTTGTAAGAAACCCATCCAACAAAAATGTCTAGACTTTTTTAGCTTAGTTTGTGATTATAGATACTATAAGGGCTGATGATCTATATGTATTGTTGTTTCTTTGCCCATTAAGTAATGTTTCCATTTTTTAACACTTTAAACCAATGCATACAATTATTTATCATAAGTTGGATATTTTCTTACTACACTTGTAAAGGTTTTAGAATGATAACAAACTGGTTTCTTACCTTGCATTAAAATAGCTCCCATAGCATACTCACTTTCATCTATCTCAATCTCAAATGGTTGTTGTCTATCAGGAAGTGCCAAGACAGGAGCAATATTTATCTTCTCTTTCAAAGTGTCTAAGGCTTTTTTATGTTTGCCTCCCCACTAAAAGACCTATTTCACATTGGTCAAAGAATGCAAAGGTGATGCAATATATGAAAATTGAGAAATAAACTTTTGCCAAAACTGTACTGCACCAAGAAAACTTCTAAATTCAATTGTGTTAATGGGTGTAGGCCAATTAACAATGACTGCCACTTTTACAGGATCAATTTTCAATTTACCATATCCTACAATGTAACCCAAGTATATCAAAGAGGTCTTGCCAAATTCACATTTTGACATTTTCAGATAAAGTTTTTTCCTTCGTAATGCATCCATGACTTTCTTAATGTGGATCACATGCTCTTCCCATGACTTTCTAAAAATCAATATATCATCTAAGTAAACTATAAAAAAATCAAAAAGGAACTGTCTAAAAACATCATTCATCAATCTCATGAATGTAGCCGGGGCATTACACAACCCGAAAGGCATAACAAGCCATTCAAACAGTCATTGTTTTGTCTTAAAGGCAGTTTTCCATACATCACCTTCATTAATTCTTACTTGGTGATATCCACTTCTCAAATCCAGAATAGTGAAATAAATAGCATGTTTTAATTGATCCAACAAATAATCTATATGAGGAAGAGGGTAATGATTCTTAATAGTAATTTTGTTTAAAGCATGAAAATCAACGCACATTCACCAAGTGCCATCTTTCTTTGGCACCAAAATAATTGGCAAACCAATAGGAGATGAACTTGGATGAATAACACCTCTATCCAATAGATCCATTACATGTTTCTTGATTTCCTCATTTTCCACCATTGATAACCTATACATGCCAATGTTAGGGAGAGGAGAATCCTGCAATAGCTGAATTTCATGTTGAACTCCCCTTTTAGGAGGTAAGCCCTTAGGATCCTGAAATACATCATCATAAATAGAAATGATTTCAACCAATTCATTCTTGCATCTAGGATCACACCTTTCCAAATCTTGAGAATATTCTTTTTTTAAAGATTTAATCAACATGAGATAAAAAGTCTTGCTTGAATTAACTAGTCTTTTCATTTGCCCTGATGTAACCAAGGAAAGACTTGTTCTAATGTGATGTGCTCTAACTATATATTCAACACCATCCTTAATAAGCAAGTACTTATTCTCCTCTCTATAGAAGATTGCTTTTCTATCATAAAGATATGGGCTTCCCAAAATAATCCCACATATGTCCAATGGAACAACATCCAACTCAACCTCATGTATGAACTTGGATGTGATGGCAAACATTAGCCTACAAGTTTGTGAGACTTGTAGCTTCGCATTGTCACACACCCAAGCTAGTGGATAAGGCTTCGGATGGGGATTGGTTTGTAATCCTAGCTTCTTAACAACCTCTTTAAAAATTAAATTTGCTTGTGAACCACTATCAAATAGAGTGTCAATCTTAGTATGCTTTGAAACAACTCTAATGTAGAACAATTCATTTCTTTTCTTATCAACATGCACAGAATTCGGTCTAGAAGAAGATACATCATTTGATGACTTAGTGCTAGAAACTAAAAGAGAAAAATCATTATGTAACCCCATAGTTGTGATCTTAGTTTCATCACCTAAATATGATCCTAAGTCCTAAACCATAGCATTAGCCTTCTTTTCTTTCTTTTGAAACCTATTAGGCCTTAATTCAGGATGTAGTTTCCAACACTTAGACTCATCATGATTTTTCTTACAATGATTACAAATTGGTTTTCCTTCTTCTTTTTTAACAGTAAAAGTGGATTTCTATTTACCCTTTCCTACTGAACTTTCCCCTTTGGATTGCTTAATATTAGATTGCTTACTTTTAGGAAAAGATTGTTTTGATTATTTTCCTCTAGCCTCTAAATGAGTGGCTTGGACAAATACTGCATCTAAATTAGTGGGATTGAACATAATAATCATATGTCTTAAGTAACTATGCAACCCACCTATATATTTTAGCAGTGTTTCTTGTGTGTATAGAGGAACATTCAAAAGTAGAGCTTTTTTCCTAAAATCTTGTGTATAATCTTGAACACTTTAGCCTTTTCCTTGTCTGAAACTTTGCCAATCCATCACGGCTTATTGCATATAGCCTAAAGGATATAATTGCTTTCTGAGTTCTTCAATAAATTCATTCTAAGTAGAAATTGAGTTACCTTTTTGAAGCTCAGCTTCCTTCAACTTACTCTCCCACTAGATGAGAGTTGTGCCTCCCATACGAAGAGTAGCCAAATGAATTTTTGACTCATCCCCTTTAATGTTTTGGACCCTACAATGAACTTCAATCTACTTGACCCAATTATCCAACTTTTTGGCATTAACTTCACCATTAAACATTGGTAATTCAAACATAATATCCAATTTTAGTGAAGGGAGAGATTCCACATTTTTTTTACCATCATCTGATGGAGAAGGTTTTTTGGTTTCTTTACCTTTTGATTCTCGTGAATTACCTTCTTTTTCATTCTTAGATTTTCTTTGTTTGTCATGGTATAGCTCCTCAACCATGCTTCTCATGTCCATGAAAGCTCAGCAGAAAGCTTGTTTGGATTCCATCTCTTCTTCGGCCATCCTTGAAGCACACCTTAAACCAATATCTAGATTATACACAATGAGTTTTCCTTCACCCTTTTGGGATTTATACCTTGTCAACATACACTAGTAATCATTGTTAAATAACAACTACTCTGATACCAAAAATTTAATATGTAAACTAAAAATACAAGTGTAGTACATTCAAAAATCACTTGTTCACATTTAAGAGTTCTTTCAAATTCTCATTTTTTTGTGTATAACTTTGCATAAATAAATTAAAATCATAATTAAAATGAAGATAAGAATGTAATAATAATAAAAAAAATTAAAGATATCACTAGTAAATTGATAACGGAGTTCGGCTTCAATAGCCTATGTCTCCAGGTCTGTTCAAAGTGAGGACCATTCTCATTAATTTTTTGCAATAAATGGCTTCCAAAAACTTTAAAAGTATTCAATTCACCTTCTCTAATCTCTATTTTCCTGTAATTATTTCTCGTAGACTTGAAAATAAAGGCCTAAGGCCGTACAAAGCAAAACAAGGCTCTAATCCTCTTAATTCTCTTTACACAGTCAGATTTTCATGTCAATACAAGTAAAAATTACTCCCTTTTATAACACTTCAACCACCGTGGCTAAAGTGGTCAAGGCCTTATCCTTTTAGGTGTCAGGTCTCAAGTTTAAAACTATCTTCCTCCATTCTAGGTGCCTAGGGATGTGGGCAAGGGTGTCCTTCCTCCATGAGCATGCTTTGACCAAGGAATTAGTCCCACATTTGCTGCGAAAGGTTGTTTTAATGCTTAAAATAGCAAGTTTGTTTAAGTTTTTAAATGAGAAAGATTTGGGTGCCAACTTTGGCCACCACCTAGCTTAGTCAATGCCTAGAAAGGAGGGATATATATTTTAGTGTTTGTGGCGTGGAGGTTTGGCGCCTATTTCCATTTGAAAATGTCAAATATCATGTGCATAAAATAAAACACCTAACAAAATTTATTTTTCCCCCTATTTAATTTCCATGTGTCAAATGGAGATTGGTCCAGTTGGCATTTCTCAACTGTGTCAGGTCACTTTTGACACCCCTGTCACATGATTTCTTCAACTAGCTATATCTTGAACATTCAGACTCTGTTTTTCAAACCGCAAAAAGTGCTAGAAAGCTCTTGACAAGTACTATAATTTTTAAATGATTTAAACTAAATTTGAAGACTTTGAAAAATAGAACGGTACATGGGTCCACCTAGATCATTTTATGAACTATATTTATTTTATCTTTTTAATGAATTTTTCAAGTAAATAGATTCTAAAAACTGACAAAAATATATATTAATACTCATGTGGCATGCCTGACTACGTCAGAAAAACACAAAAATCTATTTTTTTGATATGTATGTAATTAGGCCTAGTTTGTGACCATATAACTTGTTTAGCACTTGGATCAAGGAAATATAAACTATATGAATATGTATAGGCATTTGTGTTTGTGGCATTTAGTGGCCTAAAAAAGGTTTAGATAGAAATAAACTTAGTTTGAAACCTTAAATTAGTCCAAAAATTAAACACACACACACACACACACATACACACACACACACACACACACACACACACACATATTTGGAAATATTAGAGTGTGGTAATCATGATGGTATTATTTTTTTTAGTTTTACCATTTTAATTCATAGTGTATTTTGAAATTGAAGCTTAAATTTTTTATTTTCTTATCATAACTCTTAGACTCAGCTATAGATTTATAGGTTCAAGCCTTTGGCTCAGGAATCTAAGATATTCCCAATCCAAAATATGTTGTGTTGTAATTCAAATTCAAATACCATGATTGAGTTAATGTAGAACACAATCACATTAATAGATAATGCAATCACATTATTGATAAAATAATAATGTGATCATGTTTTTATTTTTTATATATTAAAGCATGTGAACATGTACATAGAAAAAATATTGGTTAATAGATAACACAATCCTGTTATTATAAAATAGGTAATGTGATCACATTACTATTATTTTACACATAGAAGCATGATGGCATGCCCATGAAGCCAATATTGGTAAGAAGCTTATATTTACTACTCTGAATTTGAATTATAAGTTTACATTTATATTAATATAGTAAATATAATAAATTAGGGTCACTCTACATCTACAATAGTTGGTCTCACAGTTGCATGCCTTACAATGTGTAAAATGGTTTTTCAAAATCCAATACATTCAGTACTTAAGCATTTTTAGGGTCTAAGTACTAAACTTAGGGATTTCACATAAAAAATTTAATTGATATATAGTTTTGGTAAACATATAATTTTTTTTTAGGTTTTTATGCCTTTTAGATTGATTCTTAACATTTATAAGAGTGATAGTTTTGTCAAACATGAATTTTGAAAACTAATCACTTTGAACTTTTTCCAAAGTGGTGTGAGTGGGGTAGTATAGGCCATATTGATGACTTACACACATCAAATAACCACTTTATGTTAATTACACTTATTCATCATCCCTCCCTCATCCCTAATCACTTTTTACTCATTTATTATTACCCTTAATCACTCTCTCATCATTTTGTATTGTCCCTAATCACTCCCTCATTGACCCTCACTATCCCTAGTCATCTCTAATTACTCCCTTATCATCCATAATCACTCTTTCATTGACCCTAACTATCCCACATCATCCCTAATCACTCCCTCCCTATGTTTCATCATGCCTAATGACTCTCTTCTCATCCCTCATCATCCCTAATCACTTATTTATCCTTATTCACTCCCTCATCATCCTTAATCACTCCCTAATTAACCTTCATTATCCCTCATCATATCTAATCACTCAGGCTTATCATCACTAATCACTCCCTACTCATCCATAATAATCTTTAATCACTCTTTCTTCATCCCTTAACATCGCTAATCACTCCCTCATTGACCCTCACCATCCCTCATCATCCCTAATCACTCCCTCATCATATGATGTAAGTATATACTCTAAATATACATTTGATTCAAATCATATCTTATTTAGTCCATTATAATAGAAATTAGCTCTTTTCCAAGATTTATTATGTTTTCAATAGCCATTTGTGATAGTTTTATTACTCAATGAATTGGATGATACTAACATAAAATAAGTCTAAATTTTAGTTCATCAAATTTATATTTATTGTGTAACTGACTAGATGAAACGTTATCTAGTTCTGCCTTTGGTAGCTTGGTTCAGAGGATAAAAATTAAACTCAAATCCATTATATAATATTCTAATTCGAAGAATATTTTAATCAAATGTAAATATATTTTGTGTTTCCAATTTATGTATGAATTATATCTTAGTCAGGTTCACACATGCACTACTTGTGTGTGTTATGTATCCCAAATATTTTATCTCTTGCATGAAAAATTAACATTTATTCATGTAATCATAAAAATGTGTTTCTAAAAAATGTGAAAGACTAGTTCAGTATGGTGTAGATGTTCATCCCATAATCTCTAAAGATTAAGATGGCAACAAGTTAGATTTAAAAAATGACATAGGTAAAGGGATTGAGGATGTTTTTCAACATATTAATTAATTAAATGGTTACATGAGTTAACCTAAAAGGCATAATCAGCTAGTCAATCAATCCTTCCTTTGTTTTTCAGACTATATTCCAAATGTCTAGAGGTTCAAAATCAATATGATGATAGCCAAACTTAAGATCAATTTTGGAAAAGACTTATACACCTTGGATATGGGATAAAAACTCCTTAATATTTATATGAGGATAATATTTATTGACTTTAATCTTGTTAATATTTTTTAAATTAATTTATAACTTTGGCACAAGCACAATTGGTCTTCTACAAGGTAATGATCTGGGTATGATGTGTCCATTATCCATGATTTCATAGATCTACCACTTGATCAATTTATTCTCTATAAATGAAATGTTGTCTAACTAGGTTTTAGGTAAAGTTACTTAAGGAATCAAATAAATATTATTGTTTGGAATACAATATTTATGAACTTATTTAGGTGACTAAAAGATGTCCTTGTATTCATCTAGTTTATGGTTCAACTATTTTGTGTTTGTTATTTTTGTATAAACCACACTATGATATAGTACCATAAGTATGCTATTACATTTAATTATTATGATAAAGAGTATACTTATTACTATAACTAACAAGAGTCTTTTACTTCCTAAAACTAATGATTAATAGTTTATGTACTACCTATGATATATTGTATTTCAGAGCATGACAATCTATCACAACATTTCAAAGATTTAACTCATAGACTACATGTGAATGGTAAATATATAGTTGACCATATGTAAAATATCACATACCTATAATGGTGAGATGTCACAAAGGATTGAGTCTTTAAAAAGTTTGATTTTTTACACCAAGTGACACTACTAGGTGATCCATTTCTCAAGGCCTAAACTAGACAATACAGTATTATATGGTTATGCATGATGTATGAATTTCATGTTAAATTTTTTAAAATATGATTTAGGAGAAATTAAATTATTATGACTTTCATTTGAAATTATGAATTATATTGGCTCATCATTTATCTACATTTTTTAATAAAAAAATAAGTTTAATTCATATAATTTCAAATTAGGGGAAGTAGAGATAGTTTTAGTACCAACCATAACATTGGGTTCATAATCTATTATCTAATTTCCTTTTTATAATGATCAATCACTTGTACCCACTTCTCAACATGTGTAATTGGGTTCATAATCTATTATCTAATTTCTTTTTTATAATGATCAATCACTTGTACCCACTTCTCAATATGTGTAAGTAGAGAGTTCATAGTGTGACACTCTCTATTGGATTGAATATTGAATTTATGAATTAAGCACCACTTTCCAATCTTGGACTACTAGTTTTAATCATTTAAAAATTATTTTACATGCTCTCGTATGATCAATCAATCAATAAGCATATAAATAGAAGTCCTTATATGTAATTATTTGGATCATAAAACTTCCTCATATGGAATGTAATATATTAGTTTGAGGAAATCACATAGTTTGGTCATGTTCATATGTAGTACCCATTTCATGTTTTATGGTGGTTTTCCTTGATTCTTTTTTTTTGGCAGATTTTTAGTTGTGAATTACATCATTTCTAGTAGGCCTATATTTTTTCATAAGAGATAAATATTTGTGTTTAAAATTTTCCTCAACATCATTTTGATCACTATGTATTATATTTTATGCTAGCACTGAACTTTCCACTTTTATCTCCTATCTTTGTTACATCCCAACAAAATATCACCATCAAGGTATTAGATGGAGTCATTAAGGATGAGGAGGGACAAGGTGGAATTAAGTAAAGATGATGAGGGAGTTAATAGTGATTATGAGGGATGGTGAGGGTTAATGATAGATTAATTTGGGGTAATAGATGGTGAGGCTTAATCATGGAGTGATTAGGGGTGATTAGGTATGAGGAAGGAATGATTAGAGATTATTAGTTATGATGAAGGAATGACTAGGGATGGTGAGGGATGGTGAGGGTCAATGACAGAGTAATAAGGGATGACGAGGGATGGATTATAAGTGATGATGAATGGTGAGGGTTAATAAAGATGTGATTAGGGATGATGAGGGATGAAAATGGAATGATTAGGGATAATGAAATGGTGATTAGGGATAATGAGAGAGTGATTAGGGATGATGAGGGATGGTTACAGCTAATGAGGGAGTCATTATGGACTCTTAAGGAGTTATTAAATATGTTGATGAATGGTGAGGTTTAATGAGAGAGTGATGAGGGATGACGAGGGATGAAGAGTGAGTGATTAGGGATGATGATGGATAGTGAGGGTCAATTATGGAGTAATCGAGGATGGTGAGGGAATGATTAGAAATGATTAAGGCTAGTGAGGTTCAATGATGGAGTTATTAGTGATGATGAGGAATTATGAGAGAGTTTTTAGGGGTTATAAGGCAAAAGTAAAGAGTGATCAGGGATGAGAAAGGGATGATAAACAAGATAAATTAACACAAAGTGGTTATTTGATGTGTGCAGGTCATCATGTGACCTATGCTACCCCGATCACACCACATTGCATTAATTTCAAAGTGAGTGGTTTGAAAAATTAAATTTGTAAAAACCTATGAATTTTATAAATGCTAAGAATCAATATAAAAGGAATATAAACACAAACAATGACTATATGTTTACCAAAAATGGACATCAATTGCAAAAGTTATCCCTTGAAATCCCTAGGTTCAACACTTAAACCATGAATATGCCTAAGTACTAACCAGATAATATTTTGAAAAAATAAATTCCATATAGTAAGGCATGTATCTATGAGACTAACTCTATAAGATGTAGAGTGCCCCTAATTTCTTATATTTAATAAAATAAGCTTCTGACCAAGATTAGTTTCATGTGCATCACCACATGCTTTTGTGTGCAAAATAATAAGAACACAATTCCATTATTGATTTTATAATAATGCGATCCAATTATCTATTAACCAAGATTCACTCCATGTACATGTTCCTATGCTTTAATGTGGAAAAAGATAGGAACACAAACGCATTATTATCTTTACATCTACTTGAATCTAAGACTATGCTTATGAAATTATCACATCAAATCTAGATGATATAATGATTCAATGCATTTTATACAATATTTTTCTTCCATCACTCAAATAAAAAGTTACGTTTTCAACTTATCAATCTTTTGATGAAGTTTTCCACATTCTTCACAACATTGAAAATAACATTTAGATGGCAATATGCTTTATCTCATCTACATATACTGACTCCAAATATGATACAAAACTAAAATTAAAATCTAAAACTAATGATATGTATACTTTTTAACAAAATAATAGGTGAAACTATCAATCAAATTAAAAAACCTCAGGACATGCTTATCCTTCCAGGTTATCAGAATACACAAAAATTCACAATACTACCCACCCTACTTCAAAAAGTGTTTAAAGTGGTTACTTTTATTTAAATTAGTTACTTTACCTAAGTCATATAAATTTTATATTACTCAATATTTGCCTAAATTATATGATGGAAACCAATATTGTGCTTACCATAAACCTTCTAGACATTCCACTCATCAATGTTATAAACTACAACATAGGATTCATAATCTCATTGATCGTAAAACTATTCAACTTGAAGGCCATAATTATATATTTAAAAAAATCATGATTATTCCTAATCAATTGTTTAAATTTTTTAATAATCCATTTAAAAATCATGATTCTAAATAAAAATAAAATGTTCCTATGACATCACATATTCATCATTTGACTATTGCACATGAGAATGAGATTGTTAACATTATTATAATGGTTTTGGGATCTAAAAAAAACACCTTATATTACATTGTAAGAACACAATATACCAGATGATGAATCAAACAATGGTCCACTTTACATACAAGGTTTTGTTGATTACCATCCTTCAATCAAACATGGCATTGTAGTTCACAACAAGTTTAGAAAAAAAAAAATTAGTGCGATTCCTAGATAGTTGAGGATATAGTGAGTGATATTTACTTGGTGTGATTATGATACTTAATCTTTATGAAAAAAATAAATATACACTCATATCTGGTATTAATTTACAAATTGTCATAAAACCTTAGACACTATTACTATTTTTATATGTAGTTGTGAATAATGCTGAATATAATTTATTGCTTGTATCTCGATGGCTAAATCAAATGAGAGATACTTTCTAGACTAAATCATCATATCAATTTTGTGCATATAACTAAGTAAATACCATTTATAGAAAAAATTATGAGCTATCTAGCATTAGAGATCACATGTGTGATCAGCTTTAATGATTCATAAAGATGATTTATTAAAAGTCTTGTGTTACTTGTTATACTTTCATCCATGTCCCAATAATGATTTATGACCTCTTGTAGTAGATCAGATCCAAGTACATGAGCCAACTATAGTCTCACCATGAAAGATTATTACATTTTATTTTAAAAATATTTTGACAACTCTTCAATCTCACAATCACCATATCTCCCTTTGGGATGATGATTTCATCTATTAAACATATCATGGTTACTTTTCCAGTACTTCACATGATGCATTTGACTCCCCTAGTCATAAATTTTATTATTTAGATGAGATTATAAGCTATTTATGATAGGTTATTTCTTTTGATTTATTGACATATCATTATTTTGCAATAGTTTATTTCCATAAATAGCTTATTTATTCTATATTGATGTCTTTCATGTAATTCAATTCCTTGAGTTTAATTGCATGCCTTAAATATTTATGTTTGATTAGACACCTTGACTCTTACCTTATTTTGTCTTAACATACTTATAGCCCCTTATTTATGTTCTTTAAACTTTCATGGGCGCTTTCCCTTTTAATTTTGAATCCATTCAAAATGCTTACACGTATTTCATTTTAATGATATGAATTATACAAAGACCTTCCATCCTACTATATATTGATTTATGAGGTAATCTGTACTTTGTATGGAATCATCCTCTTATACTTCTTCTTGTTTTGTTCCCCTTGGCCTTCCTATTTGTGTTCTTCTCTTGATATTTGTATTTAATTTATATTTCTATTGATTTATATTTTATTACTTATTTTCTTTGCCCTGTGGCCCTCCTTTTTACAAATTTAACTACTTTTTGTCTAAAAATTTTAAATTTTGAAAACATAAGAAAATGACAAAATCAAAAGTTTAATTTCCTTTATCTATGTATATGGATACATATGTAGCTCATTTACCCATGTTATATGTTTTACATATACATGTTAAATAGATGCTTCTTAGTATATTATGTAAGTGGGTGAGATGCATGATATACATGCTTCATGTGGCCATTAAATTTTAGGTTTTGTATGGATACTTTCATGCCTAAATATTGAGGGTGATTACCAAACTTTTGGTTTTTTTAATACTGGGGGCATCGCACTATACAACATATTTTATGATGATATATTTCTTACTTTTCATTTTTAATATAGACATACTTAAAATTATTACATCAAATTTTTATAGTACCCACATATTTTATGTTACCTGAATATCTAAATTATGTTATTACTTTGTAATGTTTACAATGTTACATTCCATGTGTTTATATAGTTGTTCAATTTATTGCAACTATATTTTTGTGCTTATTGTTTCTTGATGCATTTTTTAATCCTATTACTTAGAGGATCCTTTATATTTCATGTCATCATGTCTTATGAGTGATATGTCTTACATTATGGTTCCCTATATATACATATATAACTATATGTTATATTTGTGATAAACCATGTTTGGTTCCATGATCTATATCAAGAACATTTCTAATTGTGTTATACTATGCATGGTTCATATGTTTCTATGGCCTTTACCATCCATCTATTTGGAGATACTACTATCGTGTGTGTGTGTGTGTGTGTGTGTGTGTGTGTGTGTGTGTGTGTGTGTGTGTGTGTGTGTGTGTGTGTGTGTGTGTGTGTGTGTGTGTGTGTGTGTGTGTGTGTGTGTGTGTGTGTGTGTGTGTGTGTGTGTGTGTGTGTGTGTGTGTGTGTGTGTGTGTGTGTGTTTATTTTATTTATCTATCACTCATAGGGGTACATTTATGAAAATGGGGACATGTTATTTGTCCCTATCTTAATTTGACATGAGGGGAATTGTAGAGTTAAACATTTAAAAAAGCTTGCTCATATATATAATTCTCATATAGGGTGATAATTGGGGCATAACTTCATTCCCATCACTTGGCTACACTAGGGCATATACAAGATGTTATCTATTTTATACACATACATATCAATATTTACAAGATGTTATATAAGATATACAGTTTCAATTGGAAATATTATCTATCTATCTATCTATATTACAATTGAGCTTTTCATGATGATATTTTATGATTATTTAATACACACATTTGTATGATTCTTTAAGGATTATAATAAGCTTCAGTTATATTATGTAATGAAATATGGCTCATTTAACTCTTTATTTTGAGATGAGTGATTATAGGAACATGTTTTACAATGTGTCATCTTAAAATGGGGCATATATACAAATGTTTTTATTATATTTTTCAAAATTGAGTAGGGATGAGTGAAATTAAGCCAAGATTGAGAAACAATGAGCAGAATTACAAAAATATTAAACAATGTGAATGGAATTGAATGGATTTGATAAAAATAAAAGTGAAAAATATGGAAATATGACAAGTATCTAAAGTTGTAATCAATAAGTGAAATTTATTTGTCGATAATTCCTCTAAATTTTTCAATTATTAGGAGAGCATTAGTAAATCATGATAAGATGTTATTTTATTATTACCAAATACAAAAGAATGGTTCACATAACATTACTTGTATTAATTCTTATGCTCATAGTTTATTTATTTTATTTTTTATTTAAAATTTAATATTCACTATGACATGATAGGAAATTGAGTAGGTTTTTTAATTTTCCATTGCCTACCTATATTATATTTTTTTCCAAGAGATGGCATTACATGTGGGTGGTGTCCCTTTTGAGCATCATTCAATTAATCAATACTTCCCTAGGTTAGTCAAGTTATGTTATTTAATTTATTTTTATTATTAATTTGATGCATGCATGTATTCACATCACATATTTGTATTAAATTTGGGGTACTGTGTAGACACTTACTTTCGGTTTAATATCTTTTTTCATTTTGTATTTTCTCTAGCTTTTTAAAATTGTCTCACTTACGTATCTTTGGATATTATTTTACATTTTCATGACCACATTATATATGTAATCAAAATTATATTAGATTTGTCTTTTTTTAGCTTTTGGGTCTTAGTCATCCATTTTCTAAGATTCAAGATTTCATTTTATACATGTGTTTCTCTTGAGTAGATTCAAAAAACCATAAAATACATCATATGTGTTGTTTGGGGATTATTCCTATTTTCAAAATGAAGTTACACCCTTTGGAAAGGTATTTTCAAGGCTTCTCCCTTCAACTGACACAATGGAAACACTCCTTAGGTTATGGGTGACCTTATGTGAGGAGTGAATCTTTAGAAAGGGTGGTTCCCCTAACGTATCACCTAATTATAATCTACTCTATTGCTTAAATAAAGAAAGAGATAATATAATAACATAAAAACTAAGGGATAATAACAATGGAGGTGATGTACCAAAAAATATTTGACTCATCTCTTTGCTTGATTATGCACAAAGAAGTTGAAGAGACTAAAATCATATACAACTCACAATTCTTCAAACATGGATAAATATTTTTTAGGAAGTAATAGATCTTGTGATGACACTTATAAGGGATGATAAATGGAAGATCCATAACTAAACCTTACATAAACTTCTTATCACATAACTTACAACCGGTAAATTGGTAGTTTACTGCATAAAGGTGAGAGAATTTGACAACATATCAATGAGAATGACAATTTCATCACATGATAATATAAAAAATACATGCATCCACATAAGATATAATTAGTGATAAGTGAAAAATTGGCTTTTTATTCTCCAAAGATTTTTTACAACTGTTAAGGCTTCAAATCCAAAACTTCAAGAAGGATCCTTTCTGAATGGAGAGGAAAACCTTTTATAAAAAATTTACATAAAGAAAGAAAGACACGAGAAATAAATATCCAAGAATTATAGGAGATTTTACCTACTTATGAATAGTAATCACATGTGCTATTTGTCCTTATGTTCAAGAGATCAATGAAGTGGACTCCACTTTAGACAAGATCAAACACTTGTATCTGATTATATATTGTGTTCCCCACTCTCACACAGATGAGATTGATTAGAAATAATAATCCAAGACAACTTTTAATCATCCTTTTGACATTCCAAGATAATAAAATCATGAATACACCCAAAGAAATGTGTTCCATTCTCATCATGTGAAAGCAAGCACATGTGAATCATTGAAAACATATCATAATTATGAAGCCATCCAAAAATTATGCCCCAATCTTATCATATCATATTTTATTCATAAACTATTCCTTGTGGGCCATTCCACATCAAATAGGTTCCACCTCATCACCATGCCACATCACATTCCTCGTAACTTCCAACTCAACATAGTGAATCATAATAGTGAATAGTATCTACATGAATAATGTTCTAATATAGGGGCATCACTCTTAGGATGACTTTTCTTATAAACTTTTGTTTTATTTCATTATTTTTTGTTTCATGATGTCTTGTAAGGATTTTAAATTCCATAATCATTCTTAGTTTTCAAATTGGTAGCTTAGGATTGCATTTAGGTAGTTTGAAATTCAAATTTCATGTTTTCTTGTGGAAACACAATATTCAAAAATTTGAATTTATTTGCATATGTTAGTTTTTAAGGAGTCAATTAAGGATATTTTTTAACATATTAACATGTTTTGAACACCTATAGAGGCCACTTGAACCCATGTGAAGGGTTAAAAATAATCAAATGTACAAAAATCTCATGTTGCCCTAAACTTCATGCTTATAGCTTACCTTTGTGAGAGTCAGAGGTGGTTACAACATATTATTGTCATATAAAAGATAATATTTTTGAATGGCGAATGTTTTTTTCATGTTTTGAAGAAAAAATCTTTGAATAAATCAAGGAAAAGGACCCTTGATTAAGGACTGGTGGATACAAACCCCTGTTCCTATCTTATTTGCTTTGTTTATAGACTGTATGTTTCTTTTTTGGTGAGCAAATGATATTGTTAATTCATCTCAAAAATTCCTAAAGTTTTTGCGATGTTTTTGAGAATATATGTTTCAATAAATAATAAGGAAACCCCTGGTTCTAATAATTTTGTGACTACAGATCCATATATTCCTACCTATTCTAATTGTTTTACATGGACTGTGTAACTATTATAATGGAAAAAGCATTGGAAACTACTTGTAAGGATTGTTTAATAATTTATTGAGTGTGTTTTCATGTATTTTATGTTTCTTTAACCTTTTTCCTTACATAGGATGTTACATTTTATTTCAAATTATGACACATACTTGTAGGATAGTCTTTTCCCCACACAGTCAAAAGGAAACAAGCTAGAAAGTGTGAACAATGAATTGATCAAAGGTTTATAAGGGTTGGAGGAGTTGTGTAAAGGTAGGATAGACTAGAATCAAATTTTACATATCCAAGAAACTCCTTAAAATGTTCACAAACTAACTTATTAAGCTCTTAGGTCATAATAGAAGTATGCAAGCCCTAAACTAGGGTTTTGGCCATAAATAAACTTACAACCATTTAAAAAGTACCAAATTGTAATATGATGTAATTTTAGATGCTTTAATTGAATCAGATGTTTCTATACTCATATTGACTCCTTTTTGTGGTATTTAGTGTACTATGGTGTGTTTGGAGTAAAAGAGGCCTAATCAGGAAAGGCATGAAGCTAGAAAGTGGGTATAAAGGAGGAATTTAGTCATGAAATTTAACACAAAGATATATTCCAATAAAGGGTCCTTGAAAACTTACATAAAGTCTCTTAACTCCTCATAATTTTTCTATACAAGATAGAAAATATAAAAAGGCTAGTAAGTACATTGACAATCCTAGGGAAGTGTGTGGAGAAAGGAAAGTTAATACCTAAACCAAAGTTTATATACATCATTTTGGTATCAGAGATAAAAAAGGATATTTATAAGTAAGTAGGAGAGAGGATATTCTTTGGAAGAGAGATAAGTAGGTACTTATTTGATAGATTGCCTAAGAAAGGATTAAGATGCCACCTAGGAGAAACAGAGCAGGTGCAAGGAATCAAAGGAAACAAGATGATGTAATGGCAGAATTATAGGAACTCAGTGTTAGCATGAATTATACATTGACTAAATTATAAAAAAATCAAAGGAGAGGAATCCTAACAGGGGACTTAAGTGATAGAGAAGATGAACCACAAGCTCATAAGGATGAATAAGGAGAAGAAATAGTTGAAGGACCTAAAGAACATGGAATAGAAAAACTCTTAAAGGTAATCATGGGGTAGGGATCCAAACAAAAGGTAGAATTACCCACCTATGCATGTGGTCTTGATTGAGAAGAACTCATGGATTGGGTGATTGAACTAGACAAGTACATTGAGTATGAGGAGGTCCCTAATGAGAAGAAGGTTAAGTTTGCAAGAACCAAATTGAAAGAGCATGTTCCATTATGGTGGGATTTCACTCAATATGAGAGAAGAAACAAGGGAAAGTACAAGATAACTACTTGGGATAGGATGGTTGCCAATCTCAAGGGCAAATTCTTCTCAGGTGATTATGAGACAAACCTTTTTAGAAAGTTACAAAACCTGAAGGAAAAAGAAATGTCTATGAAAGAATATACAAAAGATAATATAAGCTTACAATCTGATAAGGAAATGTTGAAGACAAAGAAAATATTGGAAGGTATATGAATGGTCTAAGGTACAATCTACAAGATGAACTAACACTTGTTTGCCTAAGAACACTGGAAGAGTGTTACCAATTTGCACTCAACGCTGAAGACAAATTGAATAGAAAACATAATCAATAAAATAGAGGAAGGAGTAGAAGTTTTAGAGGTAATGGATAGCAAGGGGTAGATGATATTCACAAAGAAGTAAACAAGGAGAGTCAATCTATTTTCCTTGTTCAATCAAGTGTTTTTTTTTAATTTGTTTCAGTCATTTGGCATGTTGTTCATTGTCTTTGGCACATGAATCTTAATTCAAAATTTATCCTAATAAATTAATGGAGACCATATTGGAAGCCATCCTTTGTCTTAACCCTCTTAAGTTTTTAGTTTATGAGATTGATCTTACAGAATAGGGTTGAGGAAGAATTTGTGGCCGACGTTCCCAAAATCCCGTAATTTTTAGTTCCAAATTGAAACCGCAGTATCACTTTGTGCAACTACAAATTCATCTTCTAAGAACAGAACTTCATGATCACCAATTATGACTTCATCTTAGACCATCCAAATTGATTAATATGGCCTGCTTGACTGTTAACAATATTACACCTTACGAACCACAACTTTAATTTACCCACACATGATTTCGTTCACAATAACGTTGATTTTGTCTATTTATATGTTATATTTTTAGGTATGAACATGTGGCTGCATACCCACGTCATTGTAAGAGAGAACCATGACATCCTTCAGATAAGTCATAGCATCTTATCATCCAATGTTCTTTTCCTTCGTAGATAGAATCTTTAATTATTTTTTTAGTTTTAACTACTGTGTTAAAATCGTTTAGCATCGGATTTTAATCTTTTAAAGTTTATATATATATATATATGATAAATCATCAAGTCTTTTGTTTTGACTAAATATTTTAATCTTTTGGGTTAAACAATCTTTAGGTAAAGTGTTTTTGAAGTGATAATACATCACAACACAGAAGACACCTTAGCTGGATCAATTGTTAGACTATCTTGTATAAAATTTCTCTCTATTTTAACAGGTACAAACTCACAACTGCATAGACATGACATTGAAAATGATAAGCATGACATTGTTTGTACTAGGTACGATTTTGTCATTTTCTATTTTTTATTCTGCGACATCGTCTTTCTGAGGCATGACATCGTTAGTCTATTGCGTGAAATTATGTTTCTCTATTCTGACTGTACATGGTCAAAATCATGTTTAGAAAGCCATAAAAATGTATAGTATATATGCGACATTGACAGTTCCCTCCATGATTTTGATTAGGTAAAATTTTTCTATTTTACAAGTTTTATGAGAATTAGAATATCACATTTTCGTATTAACAATGACATTATATCTTTGTACTTTAATTCTTTTTACTATTTCAACTATTAGAATCAAGAGAGCATATAAAAACAAGAACTCAAACAAATAAATAAGAACTGAACATAATTGCTACAGCAATCTCTTCAAACAAAAAGATTTTATTGATCTTCAATTTTCCTTTCTTACAATGCTGTGCCCATAAGGTCTTTAAATAGATTTGAATCCAAACAATAATTAAAAAAACAAACTCAAGACTAATTTTAGTCTTTACATGCAAACTAGCTCTCTAACAAATTCTCTAATAGTTTAACTAACTATTTGTTAATTAACTAAATGCTTACTGTCAATTTACTAACTAATTGCTTATCTACAGCTAACTGCTTGCATGCATGAGGAGTGGAGAAATTAAACTCTAGTTCAACTTGACTTTCTAACACTCCCCCTTAATTTCTACCACTTACAATTTTAGCATTTACAATGCCTAAATTTTGTCTCAAATAATCAAAGGTATATTTTGGTAATGCCTTTGTAAATATGTCTGCCAATTGATCTTCAGATCTGCAGAAGTCTAGATGGATTTCTCCATTGTTCACTAACTCTCTAATAAAGTGAAATCTTGTATCAATGTGCTTGCTTCTCTTGTGAAACACATGATTTTTTGATAATGCAATTGCTGACTTGTTATCACAGAAGATTGGTGTTGACTCCTTTTGTGCTTCTAATAAATCTTTCAATATTCTTCTCATCCAAGTTGCTTGACATGCTGCTGATGTGACTGCTACATACTCTGCTTCAGCTGATGAAAGTGTCACTATAGGTTGCTTTTTGGATGCCCATGTGACCACACCTATTCCTAAAAGAAAGGCATATCTAGAAGTACTCTTCCTATCATCAACACTACCTGCAAAATTACTATCTATAAAACCAATCAAACTAAAATCATTAGTTGTGGAATATAAAATTCCATATTTTGTAGTTCTTGCCACATATCTCAATATCCTTTTTCCAACTTACCAATGTGAGTCTTTTGGTAACTCCATGAATCTTGAGATTAAACTAACCCCATAACTGATATTTGGTTCAGTAGTTGTAAGATACATCAAACTACTAACTAGTCTTTTGAATATTGTAGAATCAACATTAGACCCTTCGTCTTATTTGCTAAGTTTAGTCCCCGTAGCAACTAGTGTAGGTATTGGTTTACAATTTAGCATCTTAAATCTCCTTAACACATCCTTTTCATATTTAGTTTGACAAGTAAATATTCCCTTCTTTGATTGTACAATTTTTTTTCCCAAAAAATACTTCATTAATCCCAAATATGTCATTTCAAATTCTTTCTTCATTGCTCATTTAAAAGCGTCTACAGACAAATTTCCAATAAAAATCAAATAATCAACATACACACAATCAAAATCTGACCTTCTTTGTTGATTTTTGTGTACAAAGTAGGCTCACTATCGCTTCCGTTGAATCCATTATTTATCATATAAGAATCAATCCTGATATACCATGCTCTTGGTGCTTGCTTGAGACCATAAAGAGCCTTCTTCAATTTGTAAACTTTTTCTTCATGTCCTTGTACTTCATAACCTGTGGGCTATTTCGCATATAATTTTTCATCTAGAAAACCATTCAAAAAAGCTGATTTTACATCCATTTGATATACATACCAATTATTTTGAGTAGCTATTGATAATACCATTCTAACAGTATCCAATCTAGCAACTAGAGCAAATGTTTCATTATAGTCAACTCCATGTTCTTGTGTAAAACCATTTGCTACTAACCTTGCCTTGTGTTTTTCAACATTTCCATCTGCATCAAATTTAGTCTTATAAACCCATTTGACTCCAATACAATCCTTACCTTCAGGTAAAATAGTTAGATCCCACATTTGATTTCTTTCAATAGCATTCAACTCTTCATCCGTTTCTTTTAAACAATGTTCCTCATTAACTGCTTCTTCATAATACATAGGGTCATGAGTGAAAAGAGCAAAATTTGAAACTAAATCTAATTTATCTTCTTTTTTATTATAAATCTCATTCAAATTTCTCATTTTCTTACCTTTCAATCTTGCTCTTAAAGTAGCAAGAGTTGGATCTGATTCATCACTTGTGAATCTGGAGTAGGGTGACATGCATGACTAGATGATTCACCTTGTTCAAACCTTCTAGGTGTTATTATTGGAGTGCTTGTGGAGAGGATTGTCCACCGTGCAAATTTTATTCTTTAGAAACTTATTCATCCTGTGGAATTGGTGCTTCAATTGTGATGGTGCTACCATTCCATGCTTCTGCTTCCTTAAATTCAACATCTCTGCTAATAATCACTTGCTTTAAAATTGGGTTATACAAATTATAATCTTTTGATTCTTTAGAGTAGCCAATAAAAATGCATTTCTCACCTCTATCATCAAGTTTTCTTCTCAATTTAGATGGTATAAGAGAATATGCAACACACCCAAAAATTCTGAAATGATATACACTATATTTCTTACCACTCCATTCTTCTTGTGGAATTTGATCTCTGACACTCTTTGTTGGGCTTCTATTCAGAATATACACTGCACATGCTACTGCTTCTACCCAATATTCATTTGACAAGTTTTTAGCTTTCAACATGCTTCTTGCCATCTCCATGATTGTTCTATTCTTTCTTTTTGCTACACCATTCTGCTATCGTGTGTACCTTGTAGTCAATTTCCTTTTGATTCCATGATATCTACAAAAATCTTGAAATTGACTAGACATATATTCACCTCCTCTATCTGATCTAAGTACCTTGATATAACGGCCACTCTGCTTTTCAACCATTGCCTTGAATTCTTTAATCTTTCCAAAGGCTTTAGACTTATTTTTGAGAAAGTATATCCAAGTCTTTCTGCTAAAGTCATCAATGAAGGTTAGAAAATAATTACTACCTCCAAATGATGTAATTGCATTGGTCCACATAAATCACTATGGACTAGCTCCAATATTACCTTAGCTCTATATGAGGCTCCTATTGGAAATCTCTCTCTATGTTGTTTTGTCAGAATACAACTGTCACATGAACTTCTAGGCTATTCTATTGGTGGTAATCCCTACACCATATTTTTTTTCTGTAACAATTTTAAACATCCAAAATGTAAATGTCCATAACTTAAGTGCCATAGCCATGATTGGTCTAGCTGTATGGTTTTGAAGTGGGCTTCCTCTTCTCCTTGGATGCACTGAATATGAAGAGGGAACATCTTATTCTTGGTCATCTCCACTTTTCCTATCAACTTGTCACTTGGAAACTTGTCTAATATTGTGCAAACATTATCCATAAAGGATATTCTGTAACCTTTTTATACTAACTTACCAACACTCAAAAGATTATGTTTTAGCCTAGGTACAAAATAAACATCAGGTATAAACCTTCTTTCACCATTCTTGGCCAAAACATTTATGACACCTTTACCCATGACATCTACTATGATATCATTTCCTAATTTCAATTTTGATCTTATAGAATCATCAAGACTAGCAAAAAATTCTTTATTTACTATCATATGATTACTGCATCCACTATCTAAGAACCAAATATCTCTTGCTTTTTCTTGAGTAACATTACAAGTAAGAAATAAGCTTCCAGGATTAGAACTAGATTCACCTAGATTAGAACTAGATTCACCTATGTAATTAGCATTCTGCTTGTACACATATCCTTGTCTATTTTTGTAGTCATTTGCATAATGACCATATTTCTTGCAGTAATAACATTGAACATTAGATTTATCAAACCTCTTTAAACCTTGTTGGAAGTGATTATTGCCATGTCCTCTACTACTGTAGTTTTGACTACTGTGTTCACCTTCATCTGAATTGTTCCTTCCATATCTACCTCTGCTTCTTCCTCTGAAGCTTGACTTGGCTCTTCCTCTTCCTCTACCAACTGATACCTATGACTTGAAGGCATTCTCAAGAGAAGTGTTATTCCTATTCATTCTAGATTCATCTGTTACAAACAATCCATTAATTCATCTATAGATAATTGTTCCAAATCCTTGGTTTCCTCAATAGCTACAACTATTGCATCAAATTTACTGGGTAAACATCTGAGTATTTTCTCTATGATCTTCTGATCCATCATAGTTTCTCCATTAGATCTAATTTGATTCACTATATTCAACACTTGACCCATAAACTGGGCTATTGAATTTGAATCATTCATTTGCAAATTTTCAAAAGTTATCCTAAGAGATTGCAATTTGGAAATTTTTACCTTTGTATTACCTTTATAGGTAGTTTCCAAGATTTTCCATGCCTCTCTAGATCTTGGTGCTACTGCAACTCTGGAAAATATAGATTCATCCAATGCCTATTGAATGAGAAATAAAGATTTTGTATCTTTTTTCTTATTCTCTTTAAGCTCATCTTTTTGAGCTCGATTTAATGCCAGATGGGCTACCTCATCCTGCGGTTCTACAAAACCACTCTCTACCAAATCCCAAACATCTTGTGAGCAAAATAAATTTCTCATCTTAATTTCTCAGAAATCATAATTCTTACCATTGAAAATAGGAATTTGAGGCTATGAAATACCGTTGTTCACTGCCATTTTTCATGTTGGAATGGCTTTTTTGGTTATTTTTTTTGAAACACAGTCGCTGACGTCAGTTACACTACCGTGGTCAGTCGATAATACTACCGATGTCGGTAGTTGCGCTGCTTACTGGCAATTCCTGTAGTCAATTACTTCGCTCTCCTTTCTTCTTGTCACCTCCCTACTGGCTACTTTCCTAACCAGGATCTGATACCAATTTGTTACAATCAATAGAGCATACAAAAACAAGAACTCAAACAAATAAATAAGAACTGAACACAATTGCTATAGCAATATCTTGAAAGAAAAAGATTTTATTGATCTTCAATTTTCCTTTCTTACAATGTTGTGCCCATAGGGTCTTTAAATAGATTTGAATCCAAACAATAATTAGAAAAACAAACTCAAGACTAATTTTAGTCTTTACATGCAAACTAGATCTCTAACAAATTCTCTAACAATTTAACTAACTATTTGTTAACTAACTGAATGCTTACTATTAGTTTACTAACTAATTGCTTAACTGTAGCTAACTGCTTGCATGCATGAGGAGTGGAGAAATTAAACTCCAGTTCAACTTGACTTTCTAACATCAACTATCCTTATATTTCATTGAATTCATGTCGTACAATCATGAGATTGGACTATGGATCTGAGGCATTATTTATCTAACCTACGACATTGTCTTGATTATAATTTCTGGTATAACACTTGTTTTTAGTTTTTACCCCTAAAGAGGTAAAGTATCATATACTAAATGTCTCTTTTATCAAGCACTTGTCAAAGATTTGGCATTTTGAAACTACTTTCTTACATCTACTTGATGACTTGTGTGTAATTTATAAATAATTTAGCATGCTTTATTTGGCTCCTTGTTTTCCACATGAGGTTACAATGACTTGTGTGCTTCCCTTACACCCATAGGGTGATTTATGGTGATCATAAACCATCAATAAACCTCCAATTTTATTTTATAGGGGGAAACATGATGTGGAATTAACACCCACATACTTGTCATAGTCTTAGCTAGATTGTGACATGAATTTCATCACCATGCACCACACTTTGAGTTTTGATGGAGTATAAATATCAGAGATAGATATCACTAAACTACATAGAACTCACGATACAAAATTCCATGTGATAAGGGGTAAACACTCCAATACCCAGGTGTCACAAAACACCCTACATGGGACATAGGACCCATGTACTAAAATATGTTTAGGCAACTTGATTATAGAGTCATTTAGACCTACAATAAGACCTTTCCACTATAATATGCATCCAAGATAGGGGGAAAACATTCCCATATATCACTCACTAGGTATTGATAGTGAGAGAGGGTTAGGAAATCAATATATTCACCTCTCATTGTGACTCATTAAGTGAACTAGGTGTTGAGTTGACTCCTATGTTAGTCACTAGTTATAGGTTTATGGGTTGGTTGCTCTTGATTGTGTGTTGTTGAGGCCAATATTGTTTATAAACCTTAAAAGCCTATATAGAAACCAATTAGCCTATTCAAAATGAAATCCTAGGTCAAAATTAAGCCCTTGTCAAATCTTTGGATGACAACCACCATCTTATTCTATCCTATCAACCATCATCAAATCTAAAAACTTGCCTTAAATCATTATGCTAGACTCTCATCTAAGCCTGCCTAAACATCAAGTCATTCCCCTCTTAGTCAAACCTATCCAAGACTATGTTTTCCTTACTAACATAATAAACCCATCTACATCCTAGGCACCCTTGTTTATTAGCCAAAACATATTTTCCCACCTTGTCTACCTTGAGCAAACTCATCTAAGCCGTCACCTTAAGTTATTCCTTACTAAAATTTTCCTTGATTTGAAACCCCCTCTCTCGGTCATACATCATTATCGAATTACTCTATTGACTTAAACTTGACACCAATCTTCCTCTTGCTATCACCCATCATTATGTTGGTTTGAAATTAGCACCCATCATTATCATGTCACTCATCATGTTTGGACCTAATAACCATTGTCATTTTGTTAGCAACATATCATTCTATTGGTTTGAATCTAGCATCATTCAATAACATACTCTATAAATGTCCTAACCCAATCATGTTATATCAATTCTTATAGATCTCTTTTCTCAAATTCATACCCTATCTAATTGTTAACCATCTTTCATGTTTAATTAATCAACTTAAGGAAATCCCAATCTATCATTCATGTATCCAACACATTAATCCACATAATGTTCCTAGACCTAGGCATTCCTTCTATCATCCCAAATAAGTCATAAGTCCACCTCAATCATAGTCTAAACACCTTATCCATCTAACATCCCCTAGTCTTAAATTCCATTTACATCCATAACATTTTTAGTCCATCCCTAAAGTCAAAATCCTAAACCAATCCCAATCCCATCAATACCTCATCAAATAAATTTACATATAGTCTAGACTTGTCAATATTCATACTCTTAAATAAATAATCCCTATTACTTTCATGTCTATAATTATACTTTATCATCAACCATATAATCCTATCAAGTATGAAATATACTTAACTTGGTCTACATTGATAACATCCCCTTTTCACAACATAGTCACCATCATAATCACAAAGTCAAACATAAGAACCAAACTAGAATCAAGCCTTCATCAAATAGTCTAAGATCCATATTTGATCTAAACCCCCCATAATCACATCATTTGTCATTTCTCTCCCATATTGATTCATGGCCTTGAGAGCATATTTGGATGCCACTTTTCTAAAAAATACATCTTTTCCAACAAGAAGGCAATCCTTTTACTACTCTTGGAAATTAGAAGATGACTTCCTATAGAATTCGACCCCACAAAACCTAATTTTCCTCAAAGTCAAAAGTTATTTATCCTTTCCCATCAACATAAGTCTACTCCTAGGCTCTATTCTAACCCATCATAGTCAAACCTTCTATCCACCAATCATATCCATGATCATGACATTCTCCATCATACTAGAAAAGTGAATTCTATTTTCAAAACCTCATGCAATATTAGTCTACCCCTAAGCTATAAATACCATGAAATTAATATATCATGGAATAACTATATCATGATCAATTGTCTATTCTAGATTCACATTCTTCCAAAAAAATTTATTTTTATTTTTTAAATATAGTACACTCCTTCCCCTACATCTTGGGCAACCATCTCTTGTCAACTAAACACCGAAAACATGATCATCTACCCACACACAAGGCCTTTGGATATAAATAAACCTAAGACCTCATTGTATATATAAGGGAAATATTGTCAATACCATAGGACCCAAT
Organism: Torreya grandis; assembly: GCA_037957365.1. Taxonomy (NCBI): domain Eukaryota; kingdom Viridiplantae; phylum Streptophyta; class Pinopsida; order Cupressales; family Taxaceae; genus Torreya; species Torreya grandis. The sequence continues at coordinate 826,755 of JARHVA010003889.1, read as the reverse complement.
AGAATTCTATTAACAAATGCCCTAATTTCAAAAAAAATGTCCAAAACATCATTGGCATTGGCAACATTGAAATTGAGATTAAACCAAATGGATCCTCATTCAATGGTGAACAAAATGGGATATACAAAGATTCATTTTCTGAGTATGATCAATTCCTTCCAATTCTAAACCAAGGAAAACATAACAACCTATATTTACCAAGCCCATTATTCATGAATCATCCACTTTTCATATGTTGTATTAGATACCTCATTTTTAAAAATCATTTGGTCCCAAACTCTACCTCGTCAAATGAAAATTGAGCAGGATACATGAGGACAACACTATCTAATGGGCCCTCCTTGTGTCCACAATTAAAACATCATCTACTCACATCATCAATACCATCCATGTCAATGTCAAGTTCAATGACATATCCAACATCAACATCATTTGTATTAGGATCAAATCTCTCATCAACATCCAAATCCATATTAGATTCCACATCATAATAATCATCCCTTTTTGATGTTGATATAATACTAACACCCACCTTTTTCAAGACATTTTTGTTTTAAACCAAAAAAAAGCCATTCTTTGAATGTTTCAAGATGATAATATCATAATAGTAACTATGGTACTTCAAGATGATATTTCTACTAATGATTATCATAATGGATTTGGTCTAGAATTGGATGTGTCTTATGATTACCCTTACTAAGCCTTTTATGAATATTGAGGATGATTTATATAACATTAAAGATGATATTCCTGATACACTCTATCAGGATATGTTTCCCATGTTCCCTTCATCAACTTCACTAATCCATTCCCTTCACCTTCATCCATCATTAATCCTTTCTCCATATCGAAAGATAATTCATCAAACTCCTCAACAAGGAAAAACATAATCATGCATCATTGGAACCTTTTGAAATTAATAAATAATGTGCCACATCTATTCAAATCCATGGTAATATTTAACTAGTAAAACATAATAAACAAGTCAAATTTGATAAAACAATAATGTTTAGTCCAAATAAGTTAACTGATCATCCAAATGAAAAAGCATCATCCCCTAGTGAAAACATATTCAAGGCACTAGGGGACCATCAAATTCAATGTCATAATAAAAAATGTTAAGGGTAGAATTCCTCTACTGAGAACTTTTTTAAAGAACTGAGGGGAAGTCAAAGGTTAAAATCAATAAATCAACAACATAAGTAATATCAATATGGTCAATAATTCTCAAAATATTTAGATTAAAAAACATAAAAGTATTCAAGTCTTGTATCCATTAAAATCTCTTTTCATATCAAACAAGTTAAATGCAATGTAGAAATCATCTCTAATGGCATGTGCCACTGCCAGTACAAACTCACCCATCACATCTTCATATCAAAAACCAACATCATCTCTCATAAGGGATATAAAGATATATGGTTAAATTTTAAAGAGGAATCAAAATCAAGAGTTAAGAAAGGTCACGATAGTTCTCTAGGACTAGTTGTGCTTAAAAAATAATGTCATCAAGATTATGCATCTCTCACATTTTCAACGTGAAGAGATGACATCAAATGACCTCATCCTTGTACAATATTTTACATTATCTTATTATTATGATGATTCTAGTAATAATAATAATAATAATAATAATAATAATAATAATAATAATAAATCAAATGATGAAAACTAGTTTTCAAGTATCTTGGGTAAGTACCATGATGAAAATTGGTTTCTAGTTTCATGTTTAAACAATCCCTTATTTATAAATAG
>JARHVA010003889.1:777500-820000 GCA_037957365.1 Torreya grandis | reverse complement strand
TAACCATAATATTCCTCCTTTTATCACCCTTTAATTGTGTTTAATTAATCCTAATGGGGTCCATAATCTCCTCAGACACCTAGAGACCCATAACACTCCTTCTAGACTTTTATAAATAATTTTTAATTCCTATATTATTTATCTAGCCTTGATCTTTCCACTCACAAGATTCAAATCTAAACTTTAATTCTTGTAGCCAAACTTTATATAATCCAACCATCCTCCATGAAAATACAACAAATGGATGAAAAATATCTCCGTGCTTCCTTCTAGTATTTTCAATCTCCATAGACATTGAATTCTTAAAATTTTCATTGCAGTCCAACATTCCATCCATTTCAGATGTGAATATATTGTAAAATTTGGGGCACATATTTGTATTTAGAAATATATTGCATGCAAGATTGAGGATATATAATTTTAGTTCAATTAGTATTTGTATTCAATCTATTCTTCTCACCGAATCAAGGATTTAGTGTCAATTTGAGATTAATTTTTAGTCATTTGGCATGGTTTTCATTCTATTTGGCACTTATATCATAATTTAAAATGTATCCTAATATAATAGGCACCTTTATTTGTTTATAAGAATAATAGGACTTGATAGAGATAGGGTTTTTATGCTAAAGCCATGCATATTAACATTTATAATAGTATATTGAGAACTTTTTATGTCAAAAACACTTATGGGCCACATCTAATATGGAACTATGATGAGACAAGGGTTCAAGTTGGAATAATTATGGCATGTGAGTCATCACCAAAATATGGGCAAAGAGTGTACCACATATAATGTCATAGAGTATAGAATGAATCATTGTTCTAGCATGTGTGAATGCAGCTAGACATAGTATCTTTATGCTCTACATATTTAAATAAAAAAGGATATTGTAGAGTAACATTTTTGGCTCTGAACTAAGTGCATATATGGTTTCCAAAGCTGATACATGGATGATGAAATATTTTTTTATGAGTTGGTTGCATCATTTATTTATATCTATATAAAGATGAATTTGACATATTAATAGAAATATACTCATATTTGATACACATGATAAATATGTTTCACTTTCAATTATTGAAGAGGTTAGAGCTTTAGCGATAAACCCACATACATTACCCACATAGACTAGCCACAAATTACAACCATTATATGTAAGTGTGTTTGGTCCATTTAAGTCCTATTTTAGGGGTGATAGGAAGTCATAAATGGATAAACATAATGGTTGTGAGATAAATAACAACTAACTAACCATTTTGGGCATAAAAGAATTAAAGATTATATAAATAGCTAAGAATATAATATGTAGATTTTGAAGGATAGGTATTTGAGGCATTAGTGAATAAAATCATTCCAAGTGTAACATTACATGTCAAAGAGGATGATTTTAGTGCTGCTAAAAATATAATAAGGTTGATAGGGATAAATGAGGAATAAACTAAAGCTAATATGTAGAAGGTGGATTAAATGTAGTATGATAGTGTCGTTAAAGGTGAAGAAGTTCAAACAATAAATTTTTAAGGTCTTGTAGGTCAAAAAAAGGAAATTTAAATGAAAAAAAAATTTGAAGAGGTTGAAAATGTAACATTTTGTTTCAACCAAGACAATTTAAGTCTGCCCATGCAAGAAAGTCCACATGAATGATTGAGGGTTAATCATTCCTGTGGACTTTCTTGCATGGGAAAACTTAATTTGTTTTGGTTGAAACAAAATGGCCTCAATTTTTAATTAATGTAAGTAGATTTATTTATGGTAATGCCACCACTACCACCTTTTATCCCATTGAAAATAGTTCCTTACTATGTACTAGGTGAATAATGGATCATAGAAGATGAAATAATTAATTTAGATGCCAATAAATAAATCATATAAAATGAAGTTGAAGATCCCAATTTTATCCATAATAAAATTAATGAACATTAAACTTTGATATCATAATTTATGAAATTGTTATCTCATAAAGGGTTAGAAATAAATCAAGAAATAATACATTCAGGGTAATTTGATACTAAAAATTTCTCGCATTATATGACTATCATCAAATGTTTGTAGAATAAGATTATTACAAGAAGAAGATTGAAGAATTAAAGGCAAGGAATAAATAACAAGCTAATAATAATAAATCCATTGGGTAGGTTAATAAGAAAATAAGGGAACATCAAAAAATCATAAATAAAATCAAAAGGCAAAATACAGATCTTGATAAGCTATGACAAAGGATAGAAAAAGAGAAAACAAATTGCATGATAGAAGGGATAGAGAATTCCATAAGGCCAAAAAATAATTGGAAAGGCAAAGGAATTTAAATAATGAATTTAACCCTCTACTCGAACATGACATATTATATGACATGATAAACATTATATTCCCAAATGGTTCATGTGGTAGCCTGCCTATTTCTATTAATATGGAAATAAATCCCACTAATGACATAACCCTTGAAGGACCATCAATAACTCCACATTTTTTGAATACGCGGAATGAAGGGAACATATCAAAATTTTCCACCTTGGATGGTAAATTTTTTGTTTTTCCTGAAAGAAATCCATTATTTTTTATAGGTATTGATACAAGTGAAGTATACTATTTAATTATTATGGTCCATTATTGGACATTATTCAACAACAAATGTAATGGAATGTATTTAGTTTTATATCTAATGTAATGAAGTGTATTCATAAATGTTAATCAAAGTAAAAGTATTCAGTTTGATTATGTAATGTAATTATTATTTCTTTCTTATCTACCATTCAACATATAAGTGGATCATAATCTTAAAGAAAATTTAAAAGCTTTCACCTAAAGGAGAGTAACCCATTTTTTAATCTACTCTTGACTTATAAATATATCATAATTATTCACAAATAACAAAAATCAACAATATAGATAAATAATAAAAGCAATAAAGAGTTGAGCATTACACTTCAAAAAAGAAAATTGTATGAGCATTCCAAACTTCCCAAACATATATTTTGTTAATAAACAAAATGGAAAAAAATCTTAGCAAATGTAATAAGCTCCAAGAAACACAACGTTCGTAAAAATTTCATGAAATGAGCAGCCTAATAAACATTCACCCTTTGTAGTAATTCAACTTATATAATAAAACAAGAATGCATGAAAATATCAATTAATAATATAATGGAAAACCAGTGAACAACATTGTCAATAGAATGGAAAACATATCAAAAATGTGACACAAAATATATTAATAATATAGTAATTTATCAATAAGATAAAAACACAATGGAAAATATGAATGAATATCACAACAACATATTAGTAACACATCAGCATGATTTCACATGATTCGGTTTAATGAATCTTACTCAAAATTTAATGTTATGCTAATGAAATTCTTTTTTTGGATAGAAATACATTAACATTTATTGATGTGTTAATGAAAACCTTCATGGATTCCATCTGCATACCAATAATGTTCAGTCTTATAGACACACTCAAATTTCAAAATGGCCCTTCATTTAATATTAATTAACCATATTAATATTTCCTTGTGATTTAATTCACACAATGATAATATAATGTGTTCATACAAAAATTATTATTGGTCAAAATTTTTAACCTAGTGGTTTAAGTCTACATTATATATAAAGATAATAACATTAACATTTTTAAACAAAGGCAATGCCATTTTAAAATATGTGAATGAAAACCTTTAGGGCTTCCATTCACATACCAATAAATTTAAGTCTTCCATTCCAAGTTCAAATCATTTTCCATCCAAACAAGCATTTCTATGTCGGAACACATAGTGGATGCTTATAAAAGCCATATAAAGGAGGCAGGGATATAGAAATGTGTTCTGATATAAATAACACTATAACATGAATGGAAAACATATCAACAACATTTTTAAAAAAATATTTGTAATATTGAATGAATAACACAACAAGATTAATTTATAGGAATATATCAATAACTTTTAGGGTTTCCATCCACATAACAAAAAATTATCAATAATTGATTAATGAAATCTATGGCAAAGAATATTTTGAATTTAAAAATGTGAATGAATAACAAAAATACATCAATTTATAGGAATAGAGTTGTTGACGCAGTGGATCGCACCTGTGGGTAGGAGGCCGAGCTCCTACCTTCCACACACAACAATGGAAACTCCCCTCTTGCCTCTGGGACCGACAAAGCTGGAGGGGAGAGTCTCTAGATAGGGGATAGCTCCCTTTGATACATCATGTTCATTCCAGTAAGTGCTAACACACAGACACAAACACACACACACACACACACACACACACACACACACACACACACACACACACACACACACACACACACACACACACACACACACACACACACACACACATATAATGGGGGGTGAAAAGGGAGAAAGATTACAGGAAAACAAACTACTCTAAAGAGGTGATGCACCAAAATAATGTAACCTTCTCATGCTCACACTTAAATCAGACAAACACACATACACTTCAGACTTGGTAGAAGGACTAGGCTGCAAGAAACATGGCAGGGAGGCTTTAATGGAAAATACAGAAAATAGATATCACCAAAGGTGCTGTGAGATGCACAATTATGTAGTAATTTCTTCTACTTGTACACTTCCAAATACAGCTCACCTTGTCAGCTACAAAAATGGCACCTTGTATACAACAGGTATGTTGGTGTCAAACCTGTGCAAGCATCAAGAAACAATGACTAAACATAAACTAACACTCGATACATACTCAAAAATATCAATCCAAGATAGAGGTAAAATTGTGTTTATTGATTCAAGTGAAAATTTGCCAGCGCTACGCCTTACAAATGTGGAAGATTATTTCTCCAAAGACAAGTCTCCAATATATAAAAGAAGAAAGGAGGCCTTTTGGCAGCCCTTTTACAAGTGGCCCCAAGGTAGGCACTATGCCAACCACTAAAATAACTTATTGAATCAAAAACTTCTTGCATTACTTAGATTGCTTCGTCTGCTTCTGCGTGATGGCCATTCTAATGTCAAGAATTGATTTTATGAGCCGTGCCATTTTCCTACTCTATAGTGCATATTGAAGAAAACCAGTCACATTAACCACTGTCATGCCTCCTTGATGATTGCATGGTAGGCACTATGTCAACCACTGAGATAACTTCCTAACACCTCCTTGCGTTGCTTGGATTGCTTCATCTGCTCATAAATGTGAAATAAAGAAAATTGGTCACATGGTTGGTCGTTCATGCCTTCTAATGGTTAACTTGCAGGCACTGTATCACCTACTAGAGTAATTTTTGGAATCGATGCCTCCCTTCACCACTTAATCTATCTGCTTCCTCCTACACTTGGCACTTTTGTCTTTTTCCCATCGTGTCTCTTCTAGCTCCTTTAGCCCTCGGGGGTGTTCTTCTTATGGGTCACTACATTTTTGGGCTTCCTTTCATGGTTGGCATCCTTTTAATTTGAAAGCAAATGGCTATTTCACTATGTTAACTTTGATGTTCACACAGCCGTCATCATCCTTGGCTATTTCCTTCGGCTTTTCCTACTTAGCACCTTCCCTACAATTTTTCTTTAGATGAAGGCCAAAAGATCCCTATAAACCCTAGCACTTTCTGAACTGATTTCTCATCTGCCAAGGATTTCACCTGCTGAGTCCGTAGAAACTTTTAGAGTTGTGCAAAATCAAAAAATGAAAATGGCCTTAAACAATAGGGGGAGAAGTTAACCAATTTTTTTCTCTATTGGGCAATATGGTCAATAGATTGGTGCCTCCTAGGGGAAGCATGCCTGCCATGCTTAGAAGCTAGTTGCCTTAAAAATCCATTGGGCACAGGGTCAGACTGTAACTTGAAGATCAGCAATAGCTCTGATAAATCTAGAACCAATCACGCAGATTCACCTAAAAGGGAAAAGAAAAAACACAAACAAAGCTGAGAAAACTACTTGTGCAAACAACACTTAGGGGAAATAAGGAAAGAAAACTGAAAGCAACCTACTATATATAGTTAACCATGTATTTTTTATTCCCTCTTGGATCAAAGGGAAAGCTTCTAGCATCTCTTTCATCTGACACATCTACTATCGATAATGGATCCCACAAGGAAATATTTATGTGTAGCTCCTTCACCTGGTCTACCATGTTGAACTAAGGATCGCTCCCTTCCATATTTTCTTTGTTGTCAATTGTAGCCTTCTAACGCATAGGCTGGGGAGCTGAATTTATGATTGGCAGCCTAAAGTTTGGGAAATCTTGGTTCACCTGTGGTGGAAGAGATGGTGTGGATGTTTGAATAACTACTTGAGTTTCTTCTATAGCTCTCCCTTTGGATCTTGTGTTGGCTGCAACACAGTCAACCTGATTGTCTACATCACCCACATAATTGATTGCATAGAACTCACCTTCTAGGTGGTTCATAAGAGTAGAGTCAGGCTGACTTTGACTGTTGCTTGTGCTAGGTTGCATTGGAGCCTCAAAGAACTAGGAATGAGCAACAGCATGATCATCTAGAACATTTGGGTAACAACCCATCATCTCATTTGTATAAATAGCTTGTTACTAAGCATATCCCATCATAGAACAACTTGGCTATTCCTGCACCAGATTGTTCTGAACGGGCACCATGACCTTAGATGATGAAGGGGGGCCTGAGTTGTAGCTTTGGAAAGGTTTGGTCTGAGCAAGCTGACCCTGTCCTTGATTGTAGTTTGGGAAAGGCGGTCTAGGGGCTTGACCATAATGCTAGTATCCTTGATTTTTTCTGTTGCTTTGAGCTTGTTTCATTTTAAGAGCTACAAGTTCATTTGACATACTCTACAAAAGAATATTAACTTCATGAAGCTCATTGGATGCAGCAATAGTTGGTTTCTCTATGCTAGGTAGAGGAGCTAATGTGGGAGCAATGACCTGAATTAGAGGTAGAATTTCTAGGAAAAGTGGCATGTGGGGTCTAGGGGCTATTTTCCCAGCCTATATTAAGCAATTTTTGGCTGTAATGGCTATGTCATAGGCAACAGGAAACACATGCCCTCCCATGGACTATATCATTACTAGAACATCACTATTTAATGCCTTCAAATAATATAGGAAAGCATAGTTAGCAGTTGGTCTTACCAAAATGGGGATCCTATGCCAAGTCTTCTGAAACTGCGTGTTGAAATCCTACATATATTCATGTGGGGTTCTATTTATGGTCATCAGCTGCTCATCAAGTGAGAGGTCATCATCCTTGGCTATTTCCTTTAGGTTTTCTTACTTAGCACCTTCCCTACAATTTTTCTTTATATGAAGGCCAAAAAGAGCCCTATAAACCCCAGCACTTTTTGAACTGATTTCTCATCTGCTAAAGATTTCACCTTCTGAGTCCGTAGAAACTTCTAGACTTGTGCAAAATCAAAAAATAAAAATGGCCTTAAACAATAGGGGGAGAAGTTGACCAATTTTTTTCCCTATTGGGCAATATTGTCAATAGATTGGTGCCTCCTAGGGGAAGCATGCATGCCATGCTTAGAAGCTAGTTGCCTTAAAAATCCATTGGGCACAGGGTCAAACTGTAACTTGAAGATCAGCAATAGCTCTGATAAATCTAGAACCAATCACGCAGATTCACTTCAAAGGGAAAAGAAAAAACACAAACAAAGCTAAGAAAACTACTTGTGTAAACAACACTTAGGGGAAATAAGGAAAGAAAACTGAAAGCAACCTACTATATATAGTTAACCATGTATTTTTGATTCCCTCCTGGTTCAAAGGGAAAGCTTCTAGCATCTCTTTCATCTGACACATCTACTATCAATAATGGATCCCACAAGGAAATATTTATGTGTAGTTCCTTCACCTGGTCTGCCATGTTGAACTAAGGATTGTTCCCTTCCATATTTTCTTTGGGGTCAATTGTAGCCTTCTGAGGCATAGGCTGGGGAGCTTAATTTATGATTGGCAGCCTAAAGTTTGGGAAATCCTGGTTCACCTATGGTGGAAGAGATGGTGTGGATGTTTTAATAGATACTTGAGTTTCTTCTATAGCTCTCCCTTTGGATCTTGTGTTGGCTACAACACAGTCATCCTGATTGTCTACAAGACCCACATAATTGATTGCATAGAACTCACCTTCTAGGTGGTTCATAAGAGTAGAGTCAGGTTGACTTTGACTATTGCTTGTGCTGGGTTGCATTGAAGCCTCAAAGACCTAGGAATGAGCAGCTGCATGATCATCTAGAACATTTGGGTAACAACCCATCATCTCATTTGTATAAATAACTTGTTACTAACCATATCCCATCATAGAACAACTTGGCTATTCCTGCACCAGATTGTTCTGAACGGGCACCATGACCTTAAATGATGAAGGGGGGCATGGGTTGTAGCTTTGGAAAGGTTTGGTCTAAGCAAGCTGACCCTATCGTTGATTGTAGTTTTGGAAAGGGGGTCTAGGGGCTTGACCATAATGCTGGTATCCCTGATTTGTTCTGTTGCTTTGAGCTTGTTTCATTTTAAGAGCTACAAGTTCATTTGACATACTCTACAAAAGAATCTTAACTTCATGAAGCTCATTGGATGGAGCAGTAGCTGGTTTCTCTATGTTAGGTAGAGGAGCTAATGTGGGAGAAATGACCTAAATTAGAAGTAGAATATCTAGGAAAAGTGGCATGTGGGGTCTAGGGGCTATTTTGCCAGCCTATATTAAGCAATTTTTGGTTGTAATGGCTATGTCATAGGCAACAGGAAACACATGCCCTCCCATGGACTGTATCATTACTAGAACATCACTATTTAATGCCTTCAAATAATATAGGAAAGCATAGTTAGCAGTTGGTCTTACCAAAATGGGGATCCTATGCCAAGTCTTCTGAAACTGCATGTTGAAATCCTGCATATATTCATGTGGGGCTCTTTTTATGGTCATCAGCTGCTCAGCAAGTGAGAGGTCATCGTCCTTGGCTATTTCCTTTGGGTTTTCCTACTTAGCACCTTCCCTACAATTTTTCTTTAGATGAAGGCCAAAAAGAGCCCTATAAACCCCAACACTTTCTGAACTGATTTCTCATCTGCTAAAGATTTCACCTACTGAGTCCATAGAAACTTCTAGACTTGTGGAAAATCAAAAAATGAAAATGGCCTTAAACAATAGGGGGAGAAGTTGACCAATTTTTTTCCCTATTGGGCAATATTGTCAATAGATTGGTGCCTCCTAGGGGAAGCATGCCTACCATGCTTAAAAGCTAGTTGCCTTAAAAATCCATTAGGCATAGGGTCAGACTGTAACTTGAAGATCAGCAATAGCTCTGATAAATCTAGAACCAATAATGCAAATTCACTTCCAAGGGAAAAGAAAAAACACAAACAAAGCTGAGAAAACTACTTGTGTAAACAACACTTAGGGGAAATAAGGAAAGAAAACTGAAAGCAACCTACTATATACAGTTAACCATGTATTTTTGATTCCCTCCTGGATCAAAGGAAAAGCTTCTAGAATCTCTTTCATCTGACACATCTACTATTGATAATGGATCCCACAAGCAAATATTTATGTGTAGTTCCTTCACCTGGTCTGCCATGTTGAAATAAGGATCGCTCCCTTCCATATTTTCTTTGGGGTCAATTGTATCCTTCTGAGGCATAGGCTGGGGAGCTGAATTTATGATTGGCAGCCTAAAGTTTGGGAAATCCTGGTTCACCTGTGGTGGAAGAGATGGTGTGGATGTTTGAATAGCTGCTTGAGTTTCTTTTATAGCTCTCCCTTTGGATCTTGTGTTGGTTGTAACACAGTGATCCTGATTGTTTATAGCACCCACATAATTGATTGCATAGAACTCACCTTCTAGGTGGTTCATAAGATTAGAGTCAGGCTGACTTTGACTGTTGCTTGTGCTGGGTTGCATTGAAGCCTCAAAGACCTAGGAATGAGCAGTTGCATGATCATCTAGAACATTTGGGTAACAACCCATCATCTCATTTGTATAAATAACTTGTTACTAACCATATCCCATCATAGAACAACTTGGCTATTCCTGCACCAGATTGTTCTGAATGGGCACCATGACCTTAGATGATGAAGGGGGCCTAGGTTGTAGCTTTGGAAAGGTTTGGTCTGAGCAAGTTGAACCTATCCTTGATTGTAGTTTTGGAAAGGCGGTCTAGGGGCTTGACCATAATGCTGGTATCCCTGATTTGCTCTGTTGCTTTGAGCTTGTTTCATTTTAAGAGCTACAAGTTCATTTGACATACTCTACAAAACAATCTTAACTTCATGAAGCTCATTGGATGGAGCAGTAGCTGGTTTTTCTATGCTAGGTAGAGAAGCTAATGTGGGAGCAATGACCTAAATTAGAGGTAGAATTTCTAGGAAAAGTGGCATGTGGGGTCTAGGGGCTATTTTCCCAGCCTATATTAAGCAATTTTTGGTTGTAATGGCTATGTCATAGGCAACAGGCAACACATGCCCTCCTATGGACTGTATCATTACTAGAACATCACTATTTAATGCCTTCAAATAATATAGGAAAGCATAGTTAGCAGTTGGTCTTACCAAAATGGGGATCCTATGCCATGTCTTTTGAAACTGTGTGTTGAAATCCTGCATATATTCATGTGGGGCTTTATTTATGGTCATCAGCAGCTTAGCAAGTGAGAGGTCATCGTCCTTGGCTATTTCCTTTAGGTTTTCCTACTTAGCACCTTCCCTACAATTTTTCTTTAGATGAAGGCCAAAAAGAGCCCTATAAACCCCAACACTTTTTGAACTGATTTCTCATCTGCTAAAGATTTCACCTGCTGAGTCTGTAGAAACTTCTTGACTTGTGCAAAATCAAAAAATGAAAATGGCCTTAAACAATAGGGGGAGAAGTTGACCAAATTTTTTCCCTATTGGGCAATATTGTCAACAGATTGGTGCCCCCTAGGGGAAGCATGCATGCCATGCTTAGAAGCTAGTTGCCTTAAAAATCCATTGGGCACAGGGTCAGACTGTAACTTGAAGATCAGCAATAGCTCTGATAAACCTAGAACCAATCACGCAGATTCACCTCAAAGGGAAAAGAAAAACACAAACAAAGCTGAGAAAACTATTTGTGTAAACAACACTTAGGGGAAATAAGGAAAGAAAACTGAAAGCAACCTACTATATACAGTTAACCATGTATTTTTGATTCCCTCCTTGATCAAAGGGAAAGCTTCTAGCATCTCTTTCGTCTGACACATCTACTATCGATAATGGATCCCACAAGGAAATATTTATGTGTAGGTCCTTCACCTGGTCTGCCATGTTGAACTAAGGATCGCTCCCTTCCATATTTTCTTTGGGGTCAATTGTAGCCTTCTGAGGCATAGGCTGGGGAGCTGAATTTATGATTAACAGCCTAAAGTTTGGGAAATCCTGGTTCACCTATGGTGGAAGAGATGGTGTGGATGTTTGAATAGCTGCTTGAGTTTCTTCTATAGCTCTCCCTTTGGATCTTGTGTTGGCTGCAACACAGTCATCCTGATTGTCTACATCACCCACATAATTGATTGCATAGAACTCACCTTCTAGGTGGTTCATAAGAGTAGAGTCAGGCTGACTTTGACTGTTGCTTGTGCTGGGTTGCATTGAAGCCTCAAAGACCTAGGAATGAGGGGTTGAATGATCATCTAGCACATTTGGGTAACAACCCATCATCTCATTTGTATAAATAGCTTACTACTAACCATATCCCATCATTGAACAACTTGGTTGTTCTTGCACTAGATTGTTCTGAACGGGCACCATGACCTTAAATGATGAAGGGGGGCATGGGTTGTAGCTTTGGAAAGGTTTGGTCTGAGCAAGCTGACCCTATCCTTGATTGTATTTTTGGAAAGGGGGTCTAGGGGCTTTACCATAATGCTGGTATCCCTAATTTGCTCTGTTGCTTTGAGCTTGCTTCCTTTTAAGAGCTACAAGTTCATTTGACATACTCTGCAATAGACTCTTAACTTCATGAAGCTCATTGGATGGAGCAATAGCTAGTTTCTCTATGCTAGGTAGAGGAGTTAATGTGGGAGCAATGACCTAAATTGGAGGTAGCATTTCTAGGAAAAGTGGCATGTGGGGTCTAGGGGCTATTTTCCCAGCCTATATTAAGCAATTTTTTGTTGTAATGGCTATGTCATAGGCAACAGGCAACACATGCCCTCCCATAGACTATATCATTACTAGAACATCACTATTTAATGCCTTCAAATAATATAGGAAAGCATAGTTAGCAGTTGGTCTTACCAAAATGGGGATCCTATGCCAAGTCTTCTAAAACTGCGTGTTGAAATCCTGCATATATTCATGTGGGCTCTATTTATAGTCATCAATTGCTCAGCAAGCGAGAGGTCATCACTCTTTTCTCCAAAATGGTCCATCAATTGAGTACACAATTCATTCCAAGAATGGATTGAATTTGTAGGAAAAGTCCCATACCATTCAAGAGCTTTGCCCTTGAAATACAATACTAACAATCTAATTGCAATATTCTCCTCAGTGACACTATGAATATTGCAGAGGTTAACAATATTTCTGATATGTTCAATAGCTATAACGGGCCCCTCTCCATTAAATGGAGGCACACTTTTAAGGACCAATCCTGGAATTGGGTCATAACGATGGAGGTTCAAGGGCCTCTGACCATGAAAGATCACAAAGGGTAATGTTGTAGCTATAAGGGGATTCAAATGGGATACTTCTCCTGTGAAGGAAGCACATGTAGCTAGACTGGGAAGACGACTCGCTAAATAAGGATGAGTCCCTTTGAACCTCAATCACTTTGCAGAGTTGAGAGGTAATTCAATAAATTCAAAAGGGACACCCTTATTAGTGGATCATGTGGTGACTTTAGGCGTCAAAAGTCAGACTAGTCTTTGATTGGAAAACTAAAGCTCTTACTAGTGGAGTCACCAAATGCTGAAAATATTTGATTTACTGTAACAGGACCAACATCAATCCTGAAACCTTACTGAGTGTAGGACTATGGTCCCACCGGGCATGCCAGAAACTATTGACAAAGTGGATTGGACCCGTGGGTAGGAGGCTAAGCTCTTGCCTTCCACATGCAACAATGGAAACTCCCCTCTCACCTATGGAACTGATGAAGCTGGAGGGGAGAGTCTCTAGATAAGGGCTAGCTCCCTTTGATGCATCATATTTGTTCCATTAAGTGCTAACACACACACACACACCCACACACACACACACACACACACACACACACACACACACACACACACATAATGGGGGGGGGGTGAAAAGGGAGAAAGATTATGAGAAAACAAACTACTCTAAAGAGGTGATGCACCAAAATAAAGTGACCTTCTCACGTTCACACTTAAATGAGACAAACACACACATACACTTTAGACTTGGTAGAAGGACTAGGCTGCAAGAAAGATGGTAGGGAGGATCTAATGGAAAATACAAAAAACAAAGATCACCAAAGTTGCTGTGAGATGCACACTTATGTAGTAATTTCTTATGCTTCTACACTTCCAAATATAGCTCACCTTGTCAGCTATAGAAATGGAACCTTATAGACAATAGGTATGTTGGTGTCAAACCTATGTAGGTATCAAGAAACAATGACTAAACACAAACTAACAATCGAGACATACGCAGAAATATCTATCCAACATAGAGGTAAAATTGCATTCATTGATTCAAGTGAAAGTTTACTAGGGCTATGCCTTACAAATGTGGAAGATGATTTCTCCAAAGACAAGTCTCCAATATATAGAAGAAGAAAGGAGGCCTTTTGGCACCCCTTTTACAAGTGACCCCAAGGTAGACACTGTGCCAACCACTAAAATAACTTCTTGAATCGACACCTTCCTGCGTTACTTGGATTGCTTTGTTTGCTTCTGCATGATGGCCAGTCTACTGTCAGGAATTGAATTTATGAGCCATGCCATTTTCCTGCTCTATAGTGCATATTGAAGAAAACCAGTCGCATAGACCACTATCATACCTCCTTGATGATTGCATGGCAGGCACTGTGTCAACCACTGAGATAACTTCCTGACACCTCCCTGCATTACTTGGATTGCTTCATCTACTCATAAATATAAAATAAAGAAAATGGGTCGCATGGTTGGTTTTTCATGCCTTCTAATGGTCAACTTGTAGGCATTGTATCACCTACTAGAGTAATTTATGGAATTGATGCCTCCCTTTGCCACTTAATCTATCTGCTTGCTCTTACACCTGGCACTTTTGTCTTTTTCCCATCTTGTCTCTTCTGGCTTCTTTGGCCCTCAGGTGCGTCCTTCTAGCTGGTCGCTACATTTTTGGGCTTCCTTTCATGGTTGGCATCCTTTTAGTTTGAAATAAAATAGCTATTTCACTGTGTTAACTTTGACGTTCACACAGCCATCATCATCATTGGCTATTTCCTTTGGGTTTTCCTGCTTAGCACCTTCCCTATAATTTTTCCTCAGATGAAGGCCAAAAAGAGCCCTGTAAACCCCAACACTTTCTCAACTGATTTCTCATCTACCAAGGATTTCACCTACTGAGTCCATATAAACTTCTAGACTTGTGCAAAATCAAAAAATGAAAATGACCTTAAATAGCAGGGGGAGAAGTTGATCGATTTTTTGCCCTATTGGGAAAAATGGTCAACAAGAGTGATAGAAAGTTTTATTAGTATGTTAATAGAGTGATAGAACATTACACCAAAAAAAAATTATGACTGATTTTTTACAAACCTCCTCCCCTCAAATGGACATGGAACCTTCCAAAAATTCATGACCATGCAGTGTTTTGCAGAGGCATTTCTATTAGCAGAATGGAGGGATAGAAAATATTGTTATTATATCTTATATGTTCATCAGTTTTTTTGCATACCTTTGCATCTAAATAAATGCTTATTGGTATGTTAATGGAATGATGAAATGTTAGACAAAGGTTAATTACTTGTAAATGAACCCACAAATGTGTTATTTTTATTTTTTTGTGCATGTTGTTTTTATTTTGACTTCTATGTCCATGTTTTCATTCATGCCCAACTCCAAAATGTTTGGTATTTTAATGGAAACCTTGAGGTGTTTTCGAAATCATGTCATTGTGTGCTTTATATTTGTGTCACATTTTGATTTCTGTGTATGTCATTTTTTGGAATATACAACATTCAAAAGTTTATGGATGTAATACCTAAATGTTTTCATTCACTTACCAGTAACTATTATTATTTTTGTATCAAAATTAAGGATTTTATTTACATAGTAGAGAATGCAATTAATTTTTTAGTGAATGAAATTGTTTTGTGAATTTATTTTATTATGTCGTTCATATCTATTTTATTTACATCCATTAATTTTATGCTAGTGAAACATTACCTTCCTTGAATAACCTACAAATACTAATGTATTACTAAACATTTATAGGTATGGGGATGGAAGTATCATATGTTTTACATTTACATAGGAGTACAAGTTATTGTTTTTTTAATCAAAATTTATACTTTAATTCTTATTACAATAAATGTTGAATCAGATGTATCAAACCAAACCCTTTTATGAATTATTTTTTCTATTATATTCATATGTTGTTGTTGATAAAAGTTGATGTGTTATTCATTCACATTTTTTAAGTTACAAAAATTCTTTATCATTGTTTTTATTGATAAATAACTAAACATTTTATTCTCTTTGGATGAAAACCTTGAAATGTGTTGACATGATTTTGTGAATTAATATGACTCATTAACCTAAGATAAAGGATCATGTTGAAAGATGAATGTGTCTACAATACTGAATACTTAATTGTATGTAGATGGAAACCATGAAGGTTTTCATTAATATAGTACTAAATGTTTTTGTGTTTCAATAAAAAATAAGAACTTTTTTAACATATCAGTAAATGTTGAGTTCGATGTATCAAGTATGTAAATTCATATTTTTGTGTTAGTGATATGTAACTGAGATATTCATTTCAATTTTCAATTATGTTTTTATTTTATTTATATGTTGATGTAGCATGTTGTTCATATGTTTTCCATTCTATTATCAATGTTGTTGATATGTTTCCCATTGTATTTTCAATTACTATATCCATGCATTATTATTTTGGATAGAAGTTCAGTAATTTTAATGGGTGGATGTTGATTTGGATTTTAATTTTCAAAAATTCTATAAACATTGTGTTTCTTGACACTTATTATTTTTGTGAATATTACGATACATTTATTATTTTTTCATTGTTTTTCTTAATGTATTATATGTTTCTAATGTTTGGAATGCTCGTAAAAATTTTATTTTTCATACTTCATGATGTTTATAATGCTCAAATTTTTATTGATTATATTGTTTATTTGTGTTCTTGATGTTTGTTATCTGTGGATAATGATAACATATTTTGAAGTCAATAGTGCAGAAGAAGAATTACCAACATAGTTTCAGGTGAAATTATTTTAACTTTCAATAAACATATGATCCATTTGTAGACTTAATGGTATGTAGGAACTAAATTTAATTATAGTACATAATCAAAATAAATATTTTTACTTTTATTACATTTATTAACATTATAAAATGAATTAAAAAAAATCATTACATTAGTTGTTGCGTAATATCTAATAATGGAACATAATAGTCCAATAATATAGCTCACTTGTAAAAATACATATAAAAAATAATGGATTTCTCTATGGTAAAATATAATTTACACCATCTAGGATGGAAAAACTAAGATATTCCCTTCATTCCTATATTAGGATATATGGGAGTTATTTTTGGTCCTTTAATAGTTGTGTCCATAGTGGGATTTGTTGCCATGTTAACGAAAAAAGGGCCACCACATGAACCAATTAGGGATATAATTTTTATCATGTCATTCAAAATATTATTTTATTTGGGTAGAGGGTTGAATTTTATGCTTAAATTCATTCAAATTTCCAATTGTCTTCTGGATTTATCTAATTCCCATCCCCTTTTATCAATCTCTTTCTCCTGCTCCTTTTTCCTTTTTATTATGTTTTAAATTTTCTAATTTTCCCTTCTTTCCCTCTCAACCTACCTCAAGACTTCTCTATCATTGACTTCTTATTTCTTCCTTGAATTTAATTATTCAATCTCCTTCTTGAAATTTTAATTTTAAATAAACAATTTTTATAGCTTAACCTGAGTGCATTATTTTTTGATTTATTTGTAATTTTTGTACTAGGAATTTCATAAATGTCAACATTAGAGTTTGTTGGTTACTACTTTATCCTTAGTTTTGATTATTGATTTGTTATTCATTAATTTATAATATTTCCTCATCTACACTTAAATCAAATGTTTCATCATCTATTCTCATGTAGATACTAAATTTGCATTATATAATACATTGGTATTCAATAGTTTGTAGGTACTTCTCATAGTTGTACCCTTCGGTTATTAAACCTTCCCAATGTTAAAAGGCTCACATATACTATATCTTGTGCCTATTGATTATATCTTAGTATGACCATATGTTACTCTAATGACTATGCCTTTTATGCTTCTCAAAATTCTATTAACATGATTATCATCATCCTCTAAAAATTTTGGACCTATACCTATTTTCAAGCTTCATAAACATTTTCATCCCATCTAGACACCTATGTTGACACAAGTGTCTTATGCCAAACTAAGTGTCCATTACCCTAAAGTCATCAAATTTATGATTGTAATGTGTCCTTATGGTCAACCTAAGTGATTTAATAGGAGATATTTATTGAAAGGATAAATATATATTCATGATCAATTCTCATCATTCCTCATCCAACAAATATCACAAATAAACTTACCAAAATCATTCAATCAAGCATTTAAATGAGAAAATCTTCTTTATTCTTTCTTATTTCAATATTAGTCATAGGAATGACCCATCTATAGGCCTGAAATACTAAATGACAAACCCATGAGTCTTATTTTTTAAGTTAATAGATAGGTCATTATATGTTCTTACTTAACACATATTTCATCCT
Organism: Torreya grandis; assembly: GCA_037957365.1. Classification (NCBI taxonomy): domain Eukaryota; kingdom Viridiplantae; phylum Streptophyta; class Pinopsida; order Cupressales; family Taxaceae; genus Torreya; species Torreya grandis. Next base: position 802,085 of record JARHVA010003889.1, on the reverse strand, counting down.
TGTGCACACACAATAAAACACATTAGGAGATAAATACATCAGTTTTAGGCTCTATTCAGAGTATTAGCTATGTAGGTATCAACCATTGATAGAGTGGTCCTTGGGAAAGCTCAACATTGTGTGCCCACTAACCCATTTTTTTCACAGTCACTCCAAGGGTGAGGAATCTAGAGTTTTATCATTTGATAAAGAACAACATCCTATGAAAAAGATATAATTACACCAAAGCAAAGGTGAAAAAAATATTAGAAGGTTCAAAGTAATTGAATCTAGATCAAGTTAATATTATTTACTAGATAACTACATCCAAGTTAGACATGTGCATCAATTCAACCATCTAAACATGACACAAATGTTCAAGAGCATAGAGTATAAATTTAAAAATATAATGATCAATCTATAATCTAGATCTAGTCTACTTATAGCCTATTCCACTTAAGATTTGCATGTGCACAATAAACCATCTAAGTAATCTTATTTTCCATTTATTTTAATATCAATAAATAGTTGTAATTTCCATTTTTAGCATATCTTAGCATTTAATTAAAAATATTATATATCTAAGTTTGTAATTTATTAGTCTGCTGTATATTTATATATCACCCTTCTGTTTATTCATTTTTATACTCTTAATCTTATACTATATTGATCCATCTCAATTTAGGGTTAAACATTCGGTGAACCCATTTCTTTATGCAAAACCTAAATCCTCCTAGGGTTTTTAACCTTATAAAGTTTTTATTGTTGTATTTTTTCAAACTTACTCTATCATTTCTATGCAATCTAGGTGTATCCCTAGGTTAATGGGTGTTTCTATTGAGCACTTAGAACTTACTCCTTTTCCACATAATATAGCTCAAAACAATGAAGTAACAAAACCTATACCTTAATGAAGATGCCAATTAGGAAATTGAACTATATACTAAAGAAACAATCATAAGAATCAATTTAGAGCATGAAAATGATGAATCTAATGAAAATTATGAACATGAACAAATAGACTAAGAGCATGTATAATACCTTGCTATGTTTTGACACCATATCAAGTAAAACTTAAATGATTTTGATGAGATAATAAGAAACATATTAGAAAATAAAAAATAAAAAACCATAGATGAACAAAAAAATCCTTTTGATCATAATATTAGAGCTATGGGCCATCCCCATATACCAATATCCCTCCTCTTCAGCACATCACCACTTCATACTTCTTATGGGGGAATGAGATATGTGCTTACACCTTTGTTCCCTAAAACTACTATTGCTACATATTACATGTTAAACATTAATACTTAAACCTAATTATTGGTTTGAATGCCTATATCCACTCAAACTATGGGTACACCTCATTTGGTGACTTCTCAAGCTTCAAACCTTAATGATCAAGATGTGTAAGATATTATCCAAACTATAAAATGTTTGCAATCTAAGGTTTAATATATTGAAAAAAAATATAGGAAATAAACATACAATATTGGTTCATAAGAGGTGTGGCATAACCCTCTCATACCCCTTGCCAACTATAGGTTTGTTTCATCTAAGTTCATATTTTATGATTGTAGGGGTGATCCTGAATAATATATTAGATATTTCTATAAAACATGCCTTGATTATGCCTCTATTGATAAAATTTTGACTAAACTATTTTAAAGGAGGTTCAATGACTATGCTCTAAGGTGGTTTAGTGGCGTATCTATCCAATTAGTAAAACCATTCAAACTTGTTATAGATTAGTTTTTGCCACACTTCTGTATCAATATTACTAAAAAGGTTTCCTATGTCAAAATTAAAAAGATTAAACAAGGAACCACTGAACCTATCAATGAATATGTCTTAAGATACAAGATAATGTTGGTGAAAATGGCCAATCCGATGGTATATAAATAGGTTAATGATATATTCAAGCAAAGTTTTCTTTCCCCATTATATGAGTGCATTATTTTCAAAAAGTTTAAATCTTTCAATGACTTATGCCATACTTTTATCAATCATAAAATAAAAATTATCTCATTAAACAAAATTAATTATGTACCAAACACACCAGCTAAATAAAATACCAAGTCCAATATCAAAATAAGTTATAAGGTGTAACCCGCATAACCTAAAAAGAAACAACTACTACAATTAATGTGGTGTCAAAAAAATAACATGATTATCTTATGTAATGAACCAAGGAGACAATTTGCATGGTTACTTGGTTGTCTAGCATCATTACTTTTTAACCTTATGGAGTGTCACCTCATATCTATCCCTTGTCCTATAGAGGTTGATATGCATCAAACTCTACCCAAAGGATATCATTCAAATGATTATTATGACTATCACCAAGGCACTGTGCATTCTTTGAACTAATGTTTTACCCTTAAATCATAAGATCCAAGACCTCATCACTGACTAGCAAACTACATTTGATGATCTTCCAAAGGAATCAGGTTCATAACCTAGTGGTCATCAGAATCACAAAATATTTAACAACCTTTCGAAAGAACATTCTAAGAATGAACTAGAAGTACAAATGATATACAATGTATATCCTCCTCCATCACATTATGGGCACCCTTTAGATGGGATTATTGGTATTTATACATGACATACACTTCAAATGGTTTATAGACCTTATATTACTTTCCCATAGTAATGCCACATGGTGCTACTATCCCAATATGGGCACTATTATCCTTTCCATCATTTTTCACTAATAGATATGTTTTTAAAACTAATACCACCTAATATCAAACTAGACATCATTTAACACCTGCACAAGCACCAAAATAGTATATATACATGAATTTTATCCCTCTAACCACTAGATATAAATTAGATGCAAATTACACATACAAAATCAAAATAAGTTGTGAATAATAAGGGTTATCAATCCCTATTATGCTCTACTTATCCATAAATCCATCTACAACATTCCTAAGCTCAAATTACTCATCTTTCTAGTCTTAAAATCATTCAAATCACACAACTCAAAAATTATAGTAGCTTCATTTGCACTTTACCAACATTTAGGTGGGGAAAACTACATCAATATTGATCCCTTATTTTAGTATTATTATGTAAGAAACACTCGGTCCAACTTACCCCACTATGAACGCACTTTATTACTTGTATCAATTAGATGACATAAAAATGTTGAGGATTAGGGTTTTCACATAAAATCAATAAAAATAGGTCTTATATAGAGATTCATAACTTATGAAAAGAGGAAAAATATTGATAAACATAGACACAAGTGTACCCAAAATCTCAAAATAGTACCACATAGAGGACACTACCACCAAAATAAGGACATTAATGTCATATTGTGTTACTATCCAATTAGGGCACTAATGTTTAATAAGGGTTTTGACACATGTATCCCATTTGAGACACTTAGAATAGCCTATGTCTCAGTGTTCAACCTCAAGATCTCTCATTTTAGTCATTTTCTAACTATTTTTTTAATATTATTTATTGTTATTTTGAAAAAGTTCAAATTAGCTTAGTTTTGTTACAAATCAATGGCTATATTTATTGCATATTTCTACCTTAATTTACTATACTCAGCTCTTTAACAACTTAGGATTTACATATATCTAAGTCCTAAAAGGTTAAAATTTTTGTTGAACCTTACATACTTTGAATAGTAATCAAACCTTAACCATAGATACTACTAGGCTTTGTATCCTTATTTTTTCTATTTTTATTGGTTAAGTCAAGATTTTTAGATTATGTACAGTCTATTTCAGCTTCCCTATTTGAATTATTTTTATTATATTCCATCTCAGAAAGTTATCTCACTTCCCTTAATAAGAAATGTAAGGAAAGTAATGGAAATCCTATTGAGCATACTTAGATTCCTTTCATTTGAACTATATCATGGACAAAAGACCAGTTACAACTCCAATAATTGATCCCTCACACAATAATTATGTATAATTCAATGATAATGCATCTAAATATGAGAAATACAATCAATATCAAGATGATATATAAGATAAGCATTGATACATTCTCCCCCCACTTAACAATAAAAATCTTATAATTAATAAGGATGAGATTCTATAGATCTTCAACGATAGACTTTGGCAATAACCCCATGTTGATGTACAAAAATTATAATCCATAATTGAAAAAATAAATAAATAAATAAATAAATAATGGTCAATATTTTACTCCCCAAGATAACAACATTACTACACCTACTTTGGGCCCAACTCAGCTTATACAACAATCTGTTTTAACTCAACAACCTTTAGTGGTAACTACACCTTCTATGGCTATTTTTTCCTCTCCATATGTATAATACCTTATGTATAAGGTTTATTTGTTTCAAATTTAGGTGTTACATCATGAGAAAGGAACTAATAGACCAAGAGGATGCACACCATCTAAATAATATTATTGGTGTGTATCATACTATAGTTTTAGCTAGAACACTCATCACTTTCTTAGAGTAGGATATTGTTGATGATGATTCAAATCTATATGCACCATTTATATGAACCTACATAGATCATAATCCTATTTGGAGTTTTATGGTTGATAATGGGTCAAGTATTAACATGTGCACTATAACATTTATACAATATTTGGGGTATTTAATGTAAGATATATCTCCTAGGGACAAATTTATTTGTGGTTTTAGTGGCCATGTTCAAATCTCCACTAGAGAGATTGTTCTTCCACTACAAGTTTGACTAGTATATACGGCCACTATATTCTTAATAGTATTTAGTGTAGGCACATTTGACATGTTATTGGGTAGGCCATGGATATATTAGTTATGATCCATCTCATCCATCATGTACAGATGCCTTGAATATATACATACAAATTTAGTGATAGTAATTTACTGTCTTTCATATGAGTATACTTTGCTTGTCCCACATGCAATTACATCATAATTACCAATTACTATTCTAAACACCATTCCTATTAGTACACCATATATTTTAGTAGAGACACTAATACAGGTGATGTCCACTCCTAAAATATTAACATGTATGCATCTCTCCCATGGAGATCATTATTAAAGAGACCCTTAAATCATAGATATGTTGAAGATACTAGAGGAACTCCCACTACTCATTTTCTCTTGAGATCAAAATTATTGATTTCTCAAAGTTATTAGCACAGGGAACCTATGCCAATTACAACATCTTCTACCAGATGGGTCCCTAAGACCCCTACAATTTATAGGACACCATAATTAGTTTCATAGATTCTTAGTACCACTTCACATCTAGTGTTAGTGATAGATCACTTAGTATAATAGGTTATATGACCTTAGTTACCTTTTCATATAACACACATGATCACTATTCCTTTATTTGACATAATCCACATTGATGGTGAATCTCTCATGAGACTCATTAGTTAGTATTGTTCCTTCCAACTTGTACAAAGTTTCCTTATTTCTTGCTTCTTGTATATAGTTTCATTTTCATGTTTCTTGTACATATCTTATATCCAAAAAGAAAAAAAACAATATAATATTTAAAAACATAAAAACATTCAAATATTTACATAGAAAATAAAAAATTATAGATTGTATGTGTTGTCATGTTTACACTTCTTATATTTCCCAAGATACTACATATACTAGCCATCTTAGTATAGTCAGTTTGAACATGGATATATGATTCACTTGTTCTTATTGAGTACTTGAAAATTACTATAGGACTGAGGTCCACTACAATAATCTAAATATTCTACTATATCCACATAGATACATGGGTTCTTCATTGGACACATTCACCCATTTGAGTGAATCCTATACACAGTTTCAATTACTAGATTATTTATCTATAAAATCTGCATCACACTTTTAGCATTGTTATATATTTATATTGATAATGTTACACCTACTCATATTTTTTTCAATATAAAACTACTTTAGACTCGGCCTATATACATCGTAGCTCTTATTCTAATTAGTATTATGTGTTCATGCATACTTTCATTTCGAGTTTTCCTAATCTTCTTTTATTTTAGGGCATTTGAATATGCCATTTATAAATGCCTATACACCACTTATTTTCAACTTATGTATGCTTTGGACACATTCCAATGTCTTTGTGTGTGTTTTTATGATTGACTATATGGACATTTGAACATTTCCTTCCATGTGGATTTAAGCTAGCTTTCTTATTATTTGCATATGTGGACATTTGAACATGTCCTTGTATATCGTTATTTATTATATTTAGTGGCATGTGCCCATGTCCCTTTTATTGTGTCCCCTTATCTTACTTTACATTTCTCATGTGTGTTATATGGGTGCTTTCTTATATGCATTTTGTCAATTATTGGTATGTATCATATTATAGTTCTATCTAGAACACTCATCACTTTCTTATAGTAAGATATTGTTGTTGATAATTAAGATTTATATACACTCATTTTACGAAACTACATAGATCATCATCCTATTATGAGGGTTATGGTTGACAATGGGTCAAGTATTAACATGTGAAATATAACACTTATATAACATTTGGGGTGTTTAGAGTAGGATATATCTCCTATAGACAAAATTATTCATGGTTTTAGTGGCCATGTTCAGAGATCCATTAGGGATATTTTACTTTCACTATAGGTTTGATTCACACATGCAGACACTATATTCTTAGTGATACTTAATGTAGGCACATTTGACATGTTATTTTGTATGCTATAGATATAGTATTTATGATCCATCCAATCCACTATGTACATATTCATTAAATATAAACCTAAAATTAGGTGATCATAAGTAATGGTATTTCATATGAGCATACTTTGCCTATCCAACATATAGTCACACCATAGTTACCAATTACTGCTCCAAGCACCATTCCTATCAATACACCATATAGTTTAGTAGAGCCACCAGTGTAGGTGAGGTCTACTCTAAGAATGTAACCATGTATGCATCTCTCCCATGGAGACCATTATTAGAGAGACTCTTACATTAGAGATATGTTGTTGATACTAGATGGACTCCTTCTACTAATTTTCTCTTGAGATTAGTATTATTTAGTTATCATAGTTTTTAGCACAGGGGACTTATGTCAGTTATAACATCTTATAGGGAACTTATGCTAGTTATTATATGATTTAAATATCTCTACACTAATATAGATTTTCTACTATCTACCCACCAAGGACATACACATAGATACATGGATTCTTCATTGGACACATTTTCCCTTTTGAGGGAACCCTATACAAAATTTGAATTACCAGGTTACATCTTTCTAAACTCTACATCATAAATTTAGCATTGTTATATCTTCATATTAATCATGCTACACTTACTCATATATTTTTTTGGATATTACTACTTTAGACATACCCTAGTTACATCTTATCTCTTATTAAAATTTGTATTACATTTTTGTGCATAATTTCATTTCTATCTTTATGAAGTTACTTCTATTTGAGGGCATTTGAATATACATTGCTCTATGGCTCTTCACTACTTATTTTCATTATATATTCCTTGGACAAGTGCCAATGTCGTTGTGTGTGATTTTTGGATTTGTATGTGGACATTTGAATATGTCCTTCCATGTGGGTCTAAGCCAACTTGCTTCTTGTTTATATATGTGGACATTTTAACATGTCTTTTTATATCTTGATTTCTCAAATTTAGTGATAGGTGTCCATGTCCCTTGTTTTAAATCCCCTTTTCCTAATTCTCATGCCTCATTTGTGTTAAATGTGTGCCTTATTTAATGAATAATGACAAGGACATTTATATTTTTCTAATTACATGTTCTAGTTTAGATGCCATTATGGAACTCATGCATCTCCCCTTCATACTTGGGTGTCATAGTGGAAATCATGCCCCATTTCCCAAGCTATCTAGTTAGTTATTACTCATATTTTATGTTCATATACATTATTACATCTATCTTTATATACTTTTGAATTCTATACCTAACATACATCACACATTAAAAACTTATAATCAAATTATCTTAAATTTTGATGTTATATATGCATGGTATATTATTAATTACATAGATATCATATGTGCTCTAGATAACACAAGTTTTGAAGAGATTTTAATTTTGAGGATAGTTATTTCATATGTTTAACAAATCCACTTAAAATAAGAGCCATTCATAGAGTTATTTCAAAGAGATTAAACTATCTACATGCACTAAAAGTACAATTTTTTGCACACAAGATCCAAATATATAAATTAGACTTAGGTAAACATAGTGTAAAATAATTATATAAATATCAAATATAGTTATATAGAAATTAGAATAGTAATAAATTATCACCCAAATTAGAACACTAGTGCCACATGGAGCTCCTATCCAGTAGAATTATTTTAAAAAATTAGATTATCTAGAAAATTATAATATATACAGTCTAGGTTTGCACATGTTCAATTATATATTACTATTTTTGGCTTAGTTTAGCTCATATTCATACAATTTTTCTCAAATTGGGGGCATCATGCATGACATGATAATAGAACCAAAAACTATCAAGACAATAAAATTACCAATAGGCCAAGATCTAAAATAATACTTAGAATTGATTTGTATGTATTACCATGAAACAATTACAACCCAAGCCATGATTATATAAGCCTCAACCATTAATAATATTTGATATGCAAAAAATTGAAAAATACTAAAATCTAAAATAAAACTTTTATTTTTAGAAGTTGTTATTTTTATTAAGTTTCTCATGTAATCATGTGTAACTCTAAAAATTTCTTGAAATATACTAAGTGTTAAAATTATCCTATGAGATAAAATTCAACTAATGTTTACGTTTGGTCTTAAAAATATGCAACTTATAAAAACAAAAAAATTCCAAAAAATCATTAAATGCTAGTTTTGAACCCTCAAATTATCACATATGGCCTCCAAAAATATCAAAAAAACTATAAGTTGATAGAGAATATTTTAGAAAAATGAAAATGTTTAAGATGAACATTTTGGATCCTATAATATCTCAAATAGAGCTATGGGTCAAAATTTATGGCATCTAGAAGGTTGGCCTATTTTCCTACATCATTCTCCTCTAGTTAAAAACAACTCAACTCCAACGAGTTGCCTTGATTATACTACTACCATTTTTCATTATCAATCTTCTTTATCCCCCATTATATAATCCAAGGTTTGTATTCTTTCTTAATTACTTCGCATTGTACCAAATATCCATTATAATTCCCTTGCTTTGTGCTCACTATCTTCATATCCAAAACATGCATTCTCTTTTCATTTTTCTTTTTTGGAACCTTTTGCTACCACTTTACTTCTTCATATTCATCACCTTCACAATCTTATCCATGAAATTCAATATAAATATGAAAAATTAAATAATAGATATATATCAAAATTCTATGATAAACTCACCTCATAATCATTGTCATTTATTTTATTCATAATTTTGCATGGGCCAATTTTTTTGTACTTCAACTTGTTTTATGTGCCTTTTAGAAATATTTATTTCCTTAAGTAAACCATTACCAACTCTTCTTCTTCAAATACCTTGGACCTTCTTCTAACATCTATTGATGTATTATATTTATCAGTACTTTCCTATAACTTTGTTCTTACTCCTTGTAATTGCTACATATGTTCTGTAAATGCTTCTGCTTCAACACTAACTTGATCTACAATTGGTAATTGTAAAAAATCTAAAATTCACATTAGATTTCTCCCATAAATAATTCTAAATGGTGATTTTTATATTTATCTATTCCCTAAACTATTATATGCAAACGCAATTTGTGAGAAAGCCAAGTCTCATTGCTTGGGCTTCTCTCCTACTATGCATCTCAACAAATTTTTGAAGCTCCTTTTCATAAATTCTATCGATCCATCTATTTAAGAGTGATATGGACTACTAAATTGTAACTTATTACCTATCTTATTCCATAAATTCCTCCAAAAAATGACTTAGAAATTTTGTGTCCCTATCTGATGTAATAGTTTTCAAAACACCATTCAATCTCATAATATCTTTAGAAAATAATTTTGGCATCACTAATTTTCTTAAATGCTATGAAATGAACCATTTTATAAAATCTATTTACAAAAAAAAAAAATGAATCATTACCTATGTTTTTATTTGGTAATCCCAACACAAAATCCATACTCAAATCTATCTATGGTCCTCTTAGAATCGATAATGGCATGTATAGTATAATATTTTATTCATGTCCTTTAGCCACTCAACATATCCTATATCTTCAAACATACCTTGTCACATCTCTCTTCATCTTTGGCCAAAAATACTTTTTCTATACCAAATATATTCTCTTCATCTTACCAAAATATCTAACCAATCCTCCACTATGTAATTCTCTTAATATATTATCTCGTAGAGACCCAATTGAAATGAATAATTATTTCCCTTTGAATAGATAACCTTATTTTATAAGATATTCATCATGAATAGTATTTATCCCACCTGTTAATGGATTCTTATATATCTCATATACCTTGCCAAAATATGGATCAATATCATATAATTATTTGATAGTTTCCAATCCAAATACTTCACTCACCATAGTAGTTAATAATGTTGCTCTCCTGCTAAATGCATCAACTACCTAATTCTATTTTCTTAATTTATGTTTCAACATAGAAGTATACCCCTAAAATAAAGTTACCCACTTTGCATACCTATTATTCAACTTATTTTGTGTATTCACATACTTTAAAGACTCATGATCTATAAATATCATAAACTCTTTAGGCACCATGTAATGCTTCCAATGTCTTAATGCTTCTACAATTGCATAAAGTTGAACATCATAATTAGAATACTTTGTTTTTATCCCATTCAATTTCTCACTAAAATATGTTATTATCTTTCTTTCATGACTCAACACAACACCACTTCCAACAAATGAAGCATCACAATCAACCTCAAACACTTTATTAAAATATGGTAATTCTATAATTTCTCTTTCTATAATCTTCTTCTTCAAAAATTCAAATCTTTATTTGTCTGCTCTACTCAATGTAAATTCCTTCCCTCTCATGCAATCTATTATTGGTACCACAATACTACTAATATTTTTAATAAATTTTATATAAAAATTTGTGAAACCATGGAACCTTCTTACCTTTATAATGTTTTTTAGAATAAGCCACTCAAAAATTGCCTTGATATTTTCTTCATCAATTCTCACACCATCTATTGAAACTACCAATCCCAAATATACCAAATTATTATTCATAAACCTACACTTCTTAAAATTTGCATACAACTCCTCCTTTCTTAAAAAATCTAATACCATTCTCAAATGATGTAAGCATTCTTATTTAGTATTAATAGATAAAAAAATATCATCAAAATAAACAACTAAAAACTTACCAATATATTCTCATAGTACCATATTCATCATCTTCATAAATGTGTTAGGTGCATTAGATAAATAAAGGGCATCACCATCAAGTCATATAAGCCATATCTAGTCTTGAATGTAGTTTTCCACTCATCTCCTTAATGAATTCAAATCTAACGATAACTACACCTTAGATCAATCTTGGTAAAATATATTTCTCCTACAAGCACATCCATCATATCATCTAAACGAGTTAGAGGAAATCTATACTTGATTGTAATTTTATCAATGACTCTATTATCCATGTACATTCTCTATAATCCATCTTTATTTGGAGTTATCAACATTGGTGTTGCACATCAAATCATAGTTTCCCTTATGAACTTATTTATTAGCAATTCAATAACCTGTTTATTTAATTCTGCTTCTTTTGTTGGACTAATCTTATAAGATGCTAGATTGGGTAGAGCTGATCCTATAATCAAATCAATGTGATGTTGAATATCTTTTTTTTGTGGTAAACCACCTGATAACTCATCATCCATAACATGTGCATATGATTTCAACACTCTTGTTGCTTCTATTTTTATTTTCACCATTTTTGTCTCTTCATTATTTGCTACTAATATATAACAGTAACCTACTACCTTCATATCTTTGATAAATAGTATAGTAGAGAGCATGCTTTTGTTCATCTCTCCTTTAAGAGGTAACAAAATTAACTTCGTATTGCCTTTCCAAAAAGTGTATACTTTCTTTGCTCCATCAAGAATTACTTTCTTATCAAATTGCCATGGTCTCCCCAATAATAAATAGTATGCATCTATTATTATAACATCACACCATATTTCATCATTATAAGTTTTTCCTATAGAAAACTTGATTAATCACATTTTATCTAATTTAACCTCATTCCCTTTCCTAAACCATGAAATATGATAAGGATTAGAATGCTTTCCACATTACAAATTTAGTTTATTTATCATTTCTTTAGAAACTATATTTTCACAACTACCACCATCTATAATTACTTTACATACATTTCTAGCTGAAGTACATCTTGTTTAAAAAAATATTTGATCATAACTATGCATCACTACCTTCTTTATTATGCACCTATTCTTTCCTTGGAGTGATGATTTTTCTTCTCATCATGACATTCTCTCTAACATTTTCTTGTGCAACTTCAGCCTCGATTAGATTCACTCTTAGGTGATCTTCTTACCTCATTTATTGATATATATAGTATGGACACTCAAATACTATGTACCCTTCTTCCCCACATCTATAACAGACATAACATCTATGTTGATTTGAAAACCATCCTCTAACACCACTGTAACCTCATTCTCTCTTAAACTCTTTCCTATTGCCATCTTGCCTTTCTACACCATGTGGTGGTTCACCTTTATTGGTATTAAACCCACATCTTTTTGTATTAAAAAAATATAATCCCCTATTTATATGGGATCCACCTCTTCCTGGATCAGGAGACATTATTATGAAATTATATCAATTTTTTTCTTCTTCCTTTAAAGCTAATTGATAAATCTCCTCCATGTAAAGTATTTTATAAATGCTTAATTCATCTTGTATAGAGTATTTTAAACCATTTAGATACCTTGTATCCATCTACTATTGTGTTTGATCATGCTTCACTCATATTAAAATCTTATAAATTCATTTGTATACTCTTGTATATTGTGATCTTTTTGCCTCAAATTCTAAAATCTTCTATATAGGGTTTATATGTAATCTAGAGGAAGAAATTTCTCCCTCAAGTTCTTCTTCATATTTTTTCATGTATTAATCTTCTATTTACATTTTATCTATCTCTCTTTTTTCAGGTGATCTCACCAAATAATTGCATATTCTTTCAATTTTATACATGAAAACTTTACCTTCTTACCTTCTCTCATAGTCTTCTACTCAAAGAATTTCTCCATGGGATGAAATTTCTCCCTGAACTTATTCTCCTTCTTTTTCCATGTATTTATATTCTCTTTAAATTTTCTCTATCTCTCTTTCTGCAAGTGATCCCACCAAATCATTGTATGACCTTTCTATTTCATACATGAAAAATTTACCTTCTTATCTTCTCTCATAGTCTTCTACTTGAAGAATTTATCCATGCTATCCATCCAATATATCAACATCTATATTTTTAAACTACTCCCATAATCTATAATATCAACCTTGATTCCTTCATTTATTCCTTCTCAAACTTAAACCATCCTCTCTTCCATAAATAGTGGCTAGTCTTGCGATTCTTATTCTTGCTGAATTTCTTCATCGTGATATGTGTCCTCCTTATCACCACCTTGTATTCTTATCTGATTGGTGATAACCTTATTTAATTTTTAAAAATTACACTATAGTTAATGTATAGTGAAATTTATCTATGCAATACCTCCTCATTCTCTTACCATGTCTTACTCCTCCAAGAGTCAAAATTGCTATGATACTAGAGAATGGAACCAAAAACTATCAAGATAATATAATTACCCATAGATAGATATTTGAAAGAATAATAAAAATTTATTGATAATTATTGGATTTAAATAATTACAACTCAAACCATGCATAAATAATTCTCAACTCAAAATTATAGTTGACATTAAAAAATTCGAAAACAAAGTAAATTTTAAGAAAAAAAAAAAACTTCTTTTAGAAGTTCCTATTTTTAGTAAGTTTTTCATGAAAGAATATTTAGCTATAAAAATTTCACAAAATATCCTAAATTATTAAATTATCATATGGGAAGAAATTAAACTGAAGTTGACATCTAGTCCTAAAAGTATATAATTTTTAAAAATAAAAATACCCTATAAGATCACTAAATGGTAATTTTAGATCCTCAAATGATCACATAGGGCCTCTAAAAATTATAAAAATAAATTTTAAGTGGATATATAATCTTATGGTAGCATCAAAAATTTTGAGATGGTCATTTTGGTATGTGGAAGAGCTTAAATGGAGCTACTAGTCAAAAGCTATGGCCTTTGGAATGTTGCCTAATTTTTCTGCATCACAATACCATTCCCATTTCTATTTAGATACTCAAATATAGATTATTATATATTCATGAAGAATCCATATGTTTAGATATCATATTTAGGTACATGTTCATGCCATATTATTTTCATATGTTTACTTATAGACCATTTGATCATAAGGATTGGCGAACTCCATGTCATTATATACACTATACACATCTGAAACGATGTTCTAGGTTATACACTAGATTCATGCCTTATTCCATTTGAATTGGTTATCATTCCCAAGTGTCTTAGAGCTATGTAATATACTTCAGTGGATGTATATTTGACATATCCAACTAAACATATCTAATTACATCACATAATTTCAATTTTAGATGAATCTACTACACATGGGTAAGCAATGATAGAGCCATAGCCTACATGGGGTGTTGATCCACCTAAATGAGAGGTTTGGGCACCCCATTAGTCCAATCCAAACTATTCATAGGTCATGACCAACCAAGTAGGGTTGGGCATTTAAGGAGTCAAATTTTGGATTGATTTATTGAGCCACCCACACATGGGGATTGAGAAAGCCATCATCTTAGTCTAAGTTATTCACTGATTGATCACTATTTGTATGCACATGCATATATTATCATTAGTTTTAAGTAAAATTTTATGTAACCAATGACGTGTATTCATTCCTTTACTCAGTTTTATCTCTTTACTCAGTTTTGTATTTTACTTTTGATATTTCTTAAGTAAGGACTGATTTATGCACATTTCATTTGTAGGACATGGAATGGAGCATACTTAACATACTCAGATCCAAATTCATGGGCTTTACCTCTTATTTATGTCCAATTACACTTATTTTTCCTTTATCCTAGTCATTTCTCTTTGTTTTATTTATAGAGAAAAGAGTGGGTAAATTTAATCACCTAAAAATGATACTTGAGTGCTAAGAGTGGTACTTGAAATAACCCATCCCTAGTTTAGCCTTAGACCTATATTAGGGCCTATTATCACTCTTATCCAACCTACATGAGTTACATGTGTTCCTAAACATCCATAAAGAAGCCTTAGATCCTCATTTTGACATCCTTTTCCATGGTGCCTTAGTTTATACCACCTAGACACTAGCACCATAATAGGGACAGCATTGCCATGTGCTAGTGTCCCATTTTTTGTACTACCATCATTTTCTTCATTTTTACAATAATGAATACATTTACAAATAGAAGACCACCTAGGGTAATCCTAGACATCTTTTAACACCTATAAAACCACTATAACAATATATATACATGAATTTTATCCCTCTAACAATATATATACATAATATATGTATGTATATATATATATATATATATATGTATGTATGTATGTATGTATGTATATGTATGTATGTATGTATATATATATACATATATATACATATATACATATATATATATATATATATATATATATATATATATATATATATATATATATATATATATATATACATATATATACATACATATATATATATATATATACATATATATATATATATACATATATAATCAATGTATAATAGTATTAAAATATTAGAAACTACCGAAGGGGATGGGGCATGTTGTACATCAAGGATCCCAAGTAGGAAGGCTATATACATGAGGTCGCTCATGCCATCAAATCCTAGTCTATGTGTGTGTAAAAATCAAATACAAGTTTGATGGTGTATAATAATACAAGTAATAAAACATACAATAATATGAGTCATGCAAAAATATAGTATAAGGAGCCTATAATATAATATACATGGGCACATGTCACTAAATGTTAGAATGAATACATACAAGGACATGTTCATAAGTATAAATATGTAAAAAACAAGAAATTTGGCATAGAATCATGAAAGGGAACACAAAAGGACATGGGTACATGTCTAGGGCATATAAAAAGAGAAGGGGCATGGAAGCTAAGGAACAATGACACATTTAAATACTCTTGAAATGGAAGAAGCATAGGAAACACAATCCAGTTTATTCTAGGAACTAGAAATGAAAGCATATATAATTGTGTAATACAAATATATGTAGATTCCATGGTGAATATTAATGAGTCTAACTAGTGATATTTTGAAAAAAATATGATCAATGATCAATATCAAGATAAATTAGTGTGTAACTAGAATGTATAGTATGAAAAACATAAAACCTAGTTATAGAAACTATGTAGGATATGCCCTTGAGTGGGGAGATCTATCAATGTATAAACATAGATCAATGTAAATTCCCCCAATGGGTAGATAATAGCAGATCTAGATTAGTGTAGTAGACTAGATCCCTATCTGGGATTTGTAGGCACTCAATAAGAAGAAGTGAAGTACATGTCTATGAAAAAACTAACTAGACTAGTATAGTGAGAAATATGCAATGTATTAGGAGTAGTAAAAATGTAAACATAGAAATGATTACAATATTTAAAATTTTCTATTTTTTAAATATTTTAATTTTTTTAATATTTTGACATATTATATATATTTTATTTTATGTGTATAAACTATGTATTAGGAGCGAGAGAGATAAGTATGTACAAAGGTAGGAACCATACTAACCTATGAGTCTCATAGGAGACTCACCATCACCATAACTTATGTCAAATAGGGTATTAATGATCATGTGTATGATGTGAAAATGTAACTATAAATCCATGATCTAGTGTGTAATATAATATCAACCTAAAGATCCCTAAGTAGTGATGTTATGATGTTGTGGCACTAACTATGATGCCCTATGAACTATAGGGGCATTAGGGACCCATCTAATAGATGTAGCAGATATAGGTAATGTAGTTTCTCTATTCTAAGAACCCTTAGACCCTAACATAACTAATCTTAGTTAAAATTGAGTAGAGGAAGGTCCTCTAGAGTCTGTGATGTATCTTTGATGTAATTATCTCCCTAGTAATGGTATCCAATGGAGAGTATATGTCCATGTAGACATTATACAAGTAAACCTAGCCTATTCTGAGTACTCTACTAAAAATTGTGATGTATTTATAGGATCTATACTCTCTACTATAATAGATAATCATGTAATATCTAGTAGTGTAATTACACCTATAATTGTTGTCAATGATGTAAATGTGATTGGAAATTATGATGGAACTACCTATGAAATGGGAAGAGGTTACTCATATGATACACCCTCAATATTAACCACCTAATTATCATGTATATACTTGAGTCATCTATTTATTATAGATGGGATGATTAAGAGCTATTGTAACCATTGCATTCCCAATAATATGTTGAATATTCTCACATTAAGTACTACTAGAAACACAGTAGCCATGTGTGTTGGTTCAATCTATAATATAAGCACAATATCCATAATCGAGCTCTTAATGTGGCCATTCAAACCACTAATTACCATATTAGTGGATAATATATCTTTCTTTTTGCAGCCCAAGTTTTGTAAGGGTGTCATGGTGCACATTCTTATGCTTGACCCATTGTCAACCATGACACTGTGAATAAGATAGTGGTTTATATATGCTCATATGAAGAGTGCATGTAAATATGTGCTATCATCCATAATCTCCTAATCTTAAAATGTGATAAGTGGTCTAGGTGGAACTTTAGTGTGATACATGTCAATAATTTTATGTAAGGGATGTGTTTGCTCTATAATTATGTGATAGGAAGCTAATGGTGGATAATCTTAGTAGATATAATGAACACTTGATGTTCCCATTACCTCACTAGTTTTATACTTTAGGAAACATTATGAAAATATCTTAATTTTCTCTACCTCTATTTGTTATTTTAATGCCTCTATGGATGCGCCCACATCAATAATGTTTGGATCAATGATATCATGTATCTTTTGCTTCAAGCTAGTGCATCTATTTATTATGTGGCTTGGTTCCCTCTGATACTCGTATAATGAATTTGAATCCAAATATTTTGAAAAATTAGTGTTGTATCAACCTCTTTAATAGGAGGGAAAGATATGGCATTGCATTCTAATAGTTATTATAGAACTAGTACTGGTGACTGTGGTAGATTGGTGAATACTATGCATTAAGGAGTTGATAAAACTAATTTGGGAGAAGGCTCAAAAGCTACATTGACTATGATCTTTTAATCACTTTTGTTTTTTATCACTAACCTTGTATGGATTTTTGTTTGTACTCTTAATATTTGAATTTGATCCATTTTTATAGTTGAGTTTGCCCATTTTTAATATCTTAACCTTTCTTTTCTTGATTGTGTGTCACATATCTATAAATGTGGGAAACTTATTTAATAAGATTTCTTCATGAAGTGTTGGTAATAGTATCTATTTTAATATATCTTTAATTTATGTCTAGCATGAGGCTAGTTAATTTTGATAATATTGTCTTGAACCATAAGACATAAAAAGCTATGGGCTAATTTGACTCTTGTTTTAGCTGTGCCACTTGTGCATATGATATATTATCACTTATGTTGATAGTGATATTTTATAAAAAACTATCTACTAAAGGATTGTATGTCATGATAGATTGGGTAGGCAAATCATAGAACTATTTTAGGGCATAATCCTTGAAACTGCATGGAAATAACTTTGTAATAAGCCAATCATTAGTCACATAGTCCAAGAATTCTATGTGAAAGGCTCTAAGGTGATGTTATGGTTCACACTTACCATCATATAATGTGAGCATGGTTGCTACAATAGTAGGTGTCAAAGTATTAGACATAATGTGATGTGTTAAAGGTATATGCAAGAGAATGTTGGAATCTAAGGCATGTGATGGATTAGTTACTCCCTGTTAAAGATGTAATACTTTATATTACAAATAAAAAACCTAATCTACATAAGGGATTGTATATCTATATGAGAATAACTAACCAAAAGTGGTATCATTATCACTAATGGTTAAATAATAATATTTAGGTATGTTATCTAAGTTATCTAAGCTAGTTGAATTAGTAACAACATCATTAATTGGAGGGGTTAAAGATTAAACATTGTTGTTCTTATACTTTATTTATAATATGGCCTATAAAATCTATGTATGACCATGGGGATGTTCTCTAATTATGTTTATAATTCCCTATAATACTTCATCCTTGTTCAAAACTATATCATTATCACTAAGTTGAGGTAGCATGTCTTGATCCTCAAGATGGACCTAATCTTATTCTTGGTTATATTTTTCATCCTCAGATGTATTATAGTGAAATTGCACATAATTAGAGTGTGAAGGATTCATATCTAGTGTTTTAATAGGTTCTTTGTCCTTTTTATAGGTTTAGATAGTTAGAATCTGAATATACTCTATAGGATTACGACCTAGTCTAACACTTCTTAAGGGAAGAGAGATAGCTTTTTTAGATGGCATATAGAAAAATGATTTTAGGTATAGATACTACAATAAAATATATGAATTTTGAATAATTAATATTACCTAATTAAAATAGGATTAAAAAATATGCAAACCCTAAGAGCATATGGGATTAGAGTTTTATGAAACTAGGGTCTTTTTTAAACAATTTAAATTATACGTAAAATAAATTGAAACACTAATGTAAAATTGATTTTAATTAGCTATGTTGTCTAGATAAAATTATAAAATAATTCAAGTTAGGGTTTGATGAAATATTTAAAGTAAGACTGGTTCACCAAATAATTTAACCTTTTAGGGTTCTACACATAATTACTATGTTTATTTAAAGGGCTAAGATGTCTAAATCAGTTAAATAAATATGTATAAAATATAACCACTAATTTTTTATAAAATTTTAAATTCTTTGACTTTCTAAAAATAATAATAAATAGGTTTAAATAAATACTTATCTAAAAACTAGCTATCGTAGATGATCTAGGTTCTAAAATTTGAGATCTAGGCAATAGTCAATGTCATCAACATGATTCTAGTGTTCATCTACTCATTGGATAGTATTTACCAGTTTACAAAATAGCACCATCTATGTGTAGTGTCCTCAATGTGGTGATAATGTTCCCTTTTCAAGACTATTTATATTTTTTGGAAGAGCTTGTGCCTGTGTATATATGTTCTATTCATGTGTGACAAAAACCTATAGTTCTGTATTGCACCTAAAAAATTGATTTGGTGTGCAAACCCTAATATCTTCACAACTATGACATAAGTAATAATTTTATGTGTGTTATTAGGATGGACTATATATCCTCAACACTCCACTGTGTAGGTAGTTTCCTACATACCAATACTCTAAGGAGGGATCAATTCTAATGTAGTTCTCCCACTTAGCACTTGATGTATGTGCAAGTGAATGCTACAATGAGAGTGGCCTTATATGACTTGAATGTTATTGAGATTTTAAATGCTTGAAAATTTTAATTAGGGCTACTAAAGATGGTAGTATATAGAAATTAGGATATAATAGGGATAAAATACCTTAATTTTGCACAACTTTATCTTTGGTTTGAATAAATTTTTCATCTATTGTCCATATTATGAATATATGTGGATTAAAATTATATTTATAACTCTATTTTCTTGTTTAGATGATAAAATGATCTTATCCTGACCTTAGGAAGGGCACACATTTGAAAAACTATTTGTTAGGCAGAGTTGGGGTTAAAGATAGTAGAGCCCAGTATGGAACACTACCACCATGTGGCTTTAGTGTCTTAAATGAGGCACTAATGTTATTTTGGTAGACTATTGAAAAATTTGGAATGGGATCTTGGATGATAATTCTAGGATTATGTATTAACTAGATGTAGGTGACTGTAGTCTGTTGAATGACTAGAAATGTAAGTATAATTCTCAAGGATAGGTATTTGGCTAGCCTAGGGATAGATTAACTTAAGAGACATTCTTAGTATCTAATTACCAAATTTAGTTGATCACAAAATATAAGATCAATCTTCATTCATACCTCACCTAGAAAAAATATGCAAAGACCAAAAGGAACCAAAGAAACTTATCAAAGAATTTAATCAAACAATCAATTCAAAAAAACTTCCCTATTTTCTTCTATTTTTATATCAATCAAAGGAACAACACATCTAAAAGTGTAAATTATTAAAGGAGTGACCCAAGAGATATATTTTCCAAGTTAAAATCTAGGTCATTGTTCTACTTTATTTCTACATAGTGCATGACTCACACACAATCCAACACATATGGGAGAACTACATCAATCTAATGCCCTATGTAGAGTATTATCTATGTATTCAATATTCACTAATAAAATATTATTTGGGATAAGCTCAACACCATGTGATCATTAATCCATTTTCCTTAAGGTCATTATATAGATGAATAACCAGGGTTTTGTAATTTCAAAAGGAGTGATAGTCCATGACCTAGATTTGAATGAAACAGAGTAAAGACAAAAATAAACCCAAAAGCATCTAGGTGGTGGCATCTTTTTTCAACATGAATTTGTTAAATGAAAATTTAATTGAACCTAAACACTAAAAACCATCCTATAATGATGAAAGTGTCTAATACTCTAGATGCACACAAATTAGAATTAGATGACTATTCCAAAATCTCCTTTGAGTTTATTTATACTTGTTCTAGATCTATAACTTTATTAGCACAATAACCAATTAATTATATTAATTCTTAGGAATTTCCATAAATATATTAGTGGTTATTTATATATTTATATTATTCTCAATTTTATAAATTCATTATATATTATATCTAAGTTTATCACCCAATTGACCTACTGCAGTTTTGATTATCACCCTTGTGCATTATAATTTTTATCTAACCTTTTAAAGGCAATCTAAGATTAACACCAAGTCCTTAGATCATCCATTTTTAGGGTTCAACATTTGGTGAATTGATCCATGTGAATGAAATAAAATTATGATCTATAGCTTCCAATCCTCCTAGGGTTTCAAATTATTATCATGGATTTTTCAGATCTAAAACTTTACCCTTAGGTTTTTCCCTCCTCTGGTTACAAGGGTTTCATGTGGAGATTATTGCATGATATATTATTCCCTTATTTTCACTTTTTAGTTTACAAACATATCTATTTTAAATTATTCAAAGGTATTTTGTACTTTGGATGGTATAATAAAAAATATCTTTTTATTCGCCAAAATCCAATACAGATTTTTCTATTTTTGTAATTTGTTATTTTTAATAAATATTAGCACACAAGGTGAAAGGTGTACTTATTTTACAATTAATTTATAGGTTTCATGTAAAATAAAATTTTATTCAAATAACCTCTCTCATATCTATGAAATAAATTCTTATTTTTTCAACATTGTTGATTCTTTATTGTAGATATTCTATGGTTTTGTCTATGAAACATTCCACATTGTTTGGATAATTTATAACTAAAAATAGATCAAAATTCAAATTAATTATTAATTTTTCCTACATATGTTGATATGGATAAAAACCTCTTTTATTTTTATAAAATATTATTTAGAGTTTACAAATTTCATATTTTACTATTTTTACTAAATTTAGATCTACAAGATGTACATGTAATTTTATTTCCCTATATTTTGGGTTCATATTATTTCCTATTTTTCAATAAAAAACTATTTAATATTCAAAAAATTTATACCAAATCACTTTATATTGATTTATCTTCATTTGTTACATTGTGGTGACCTTGACCCTTGATTTCAAAACCCTAGTTAACCTAGAGTTTCATGGTTCATTATTTTTTAAATTATGACTACTAATTTAAAAGTGTTCAAAATATAAAAAAATTATATTTTCCAAAATCATGTTCAATATATAAATATTTCTTAATTATTTCATTTTTCAATATCTTATAGTGGTCATTACTTATTATATCTCATGCCTAATTAAATCAATCTGATCTATAAGGGGTTAAAAATCTAATCACTTTAAAATAATTAAATCAGGGAATGATCATAATCCTACAAAATTCATATGTCTCATTACCAATATTATCTAAATAGTATTGAGCCTCGTCCTCCTAAGACTAAGGAGGGTGATAGTTATCATCCCCCTAACCAGGTCCAAACTATTAGTCTTTCAAAGGGTATGGTAGATGGTGTGTGTATGCATATTCAAAATGAGGTACATATGGTTTATGATTTTGAATCCCTAAGATATCAATTCATCCTTATGAGTAATAAAATAGAATATTTATGAATGAAAAATCAATATTTTAGTTCAAAGATCATATTATTAGAAACCAGATTTTAAATGCCAAAAATTCCACACATGGTAGTGGTAATCATAGTGTTTGCATCATTACCTACCAATGTCATCCCAAAAAAGGTTTCATATCTAAATAGAAAACAAAAACATAGTATATATACAATAATTAACTCTAAAAATGACCAAAAAAACTACTAAGATTCCACATGAAATCTAAACAGATATGTTTAAAAAAAAAGGGATCAAATTGGCTCCTCCACATCTTAGAAAGAGATCTAAATACTATTGTCAATATCATATAATGTATGGGCATCACACAAATTGTTTTTTTCATTATGTAAAAAATTACAATCTCTCAATGATAGTGGTGATCCTATAATTGATACATGACTCAATCAAACCATTCACATTATGATTACCTCTTCTAAATCACATATGTCAAACTAGCTAATAAAGGCAGCAAAGGACATTTTAGGGGAAAATTTTTTATAGATACCAAACTTATAATAACAAAAGGTTTAAAAAGACAAATCATATCAACAAAAAGATACAGATTTACCTAAAAGAATGATACTCAGTTTTCCAAACAATGTAGTTTTCGAATGGAATATTTACAAAAATTTGGTTATCATGGTCAAGAATTGGGAAAACATTCCCAAGGCATCACTCATCCTATTTCCATATATGATCAGAATGACCATCAAGGTTTGGTATAAATTATTAATAATAATGAAAATCATTCAAAGATACATTTGACCAATGCAAAATAAAAACAACCTACAAATGAGAACAAATCAAAGGATAAAGCACAAATAGAAAATATGCCATCATAAAAATATTAATGGGCACATAAAATATTTTATTTGGGATTTATATCCAAAGAGATGAAAAAAAAAAGAGACACTTGTTTTTAGGATTAGTTTTCATGTTATGTAAATTTGGGTATCTACTGAGAAGTATATAGTAATAGGTTAGTTAATTAGTAATTGGTAGTAATATTGCTATATATAATATTACGATGTTAGGATAGAATATAATATTGTTGAAATATATTGTTATAAGTTATAACAATATATAATTTTTAGTGTTTTGAATAATAAGAGAGATTTGGGTGAGATATCAGTAGAGAGATGTTCTCCATGAATATAGGAATAATGTTCCTAT
>JARHVA010003889.1:742500-772500 GCA_037957365.1 Torreya grandis | reverse complement strand
TTCAATTATCTTCTTATTATTTAGTTAATATTTGGAAACTTTAATGTTTTGATGAATACAAATTTGCATTCATATACATTACAACCTTGTTATCGACTGAATATTGATGAACATATCATGCCTAGCATGACAAAAGTTTGATGTTTACACATTCTACAATGTCTCTTTTCAAAAAACTTGTAATCTATGTCTTTTTTAATTAATGAAATCCTTTGCTATTTTGGAGTTTCTCAATCATATCTTATTGTCTAATTTAGCTTAACACTTCCTCTATATATTATATCTTTAGTGTAATGGTTCTTTCTTTATTTATTTTTATGTTGTTTAGTTAGTTATATTTTTTTAGGTAATCATTCTCTTTTGTTTGTTTTATTTTGTCTCTTCTCATTGCCTTGTTTCACTCTTTTTGATTTACAACAACAAGATTTTCATTTGGAAAAACATTTATGACATTAAAAGCTGAAACAACATTTTCAGACTTAACGAATATGTGTGTGTGTGTGTGTGTGTGTGTGTGTGTGTGTGTGTGTGTGTGTGTGTGTGTGTGTGTGTGTGTGTGTGTGTGTGTGTGTTATAAATCCTTATTTTGATTCACACTTTGCTGCTCATCTCTTATCTTAGATCTGTTTCATTATAATTTTGGTTCATCTTTGAGGTTCTTTGGAAAATATTAAATTTAGAGCACAAGACATTATTTGAAATATATATTTATTAAATCAGGTTTCTATTCTTCAACCTATTGTCTAATTAAAATATTTTCTCTATTAGATGGAATAGATTATAATTATTAACTAAATTGATTCTTAATTTGGTAGATTTATTATTAATATATAATATGTTACATTTAATAACTTATTAGCAATATTAAATGTATTTTTTATATCATCAAACCCAAGTGTATTTTAAATATTTTAGAGTTATATTTAAGGGATATTTCAATACAAGTTTATTTATGAAACCATTATCAAAGACCATCCTATTTATGAAAACACTTCATCTAACTATTAATCACATTAACTGAAACAACCCCATTTTAATAAAGATATTATTTTCTCAAAACTCGGTCAAGTGTGTAAATAAATGCAGCTTAACTTTTTTTAAAAACCCATTAGGTGCCTTTCACTAATATTTCAATCATAGAACTCCCATGATTAGATTGGTATGACTCAAATTTGTCCTTCATGATAGGTGAAAGGGTTGGTTTTTTGGTGCAAAAAAAATTAGCATCAACAAACTTGGAGACTTTACTGGGGAAAAATTTAATTCTTTCCTGATTAATTTCATTATAGTTTTCTAACAATAGATGGTTACCAGTTTATACTAATGTCTCCTTCAATACCTATTAACTGTTTAGGTCTCAATTCTTGTTTGAATGACCTTCTTCATATAACATATTTACTCAGATATGATTCTGATGACTTTTTCCAAGAATAACATCTTCTCACTGACATTATTCAAAATAACATCCACCGTAATTTGGAAGCTTGGCTCAATCTAGTTTTATGTGAAGGTGAGGCCCTTGAAATATTTTCTCAATATTACTTTCTAGATTATATTGAAATCCCTTTTTAATCTAACCTTTGAATCAATCTTGCTATTATTTTATGGATGAAATTTTAACTAGAAATTTATAGACCTACTGCTCTATAATAGAAAACTAGGATGATAAAATTTCTAAAATTTCATAAATCTAATTTATATCCTCATTTAAAAAATGTGAATGTATCTTATCTTCTTATACCAAATAATCTCACTCAAAAATGTGTTATCATTGATTGATTGGTCTAAAATCAAGTTAATTCAAATCTAGTAATTTGGTATACATTACCCTACTATAAAGATGAAGCCATAGGCGATTATCTATTATACTTCATGCCTATATACTAACATATTCCACCTTCTTTCAGACCTAAAAGGAATGTTTTTATTGTTTTTGGATGAATAATTTTCCTAATAATCATAAAAGTATTGTTAAAAAGATTAGACTTGTACAATTTTAAATAGTTTTACAAATTACCCATATTCAAAAGTAAAGTAAAAATTGTCATCTTTGTTCTTTGAATCATGATCTATTCAAATGAAAAATGTTTTTTGAGTTAATGGCTGAATTTTAAAACAAATTATCTGTTGAGTTTTCTCTTTTCTTAGTTTATAACATGATTTCCAGTTCTCATGATGAATATTCTATTCATCTGCAATCAAACCAAGAATCATAATTTTTCCCTAATCATAACATTGTCTTAGTTGAATATATCATTACTCTTGGATGCATAAAATTAGATTTATCATATAATAACCCTCTAGAATCTTTGTTATCTAATTCTAGTATAAGTGATCCTTCTCTTTTTGATGATTTAATGGTGCAACATGTACAATTTTTTTTAATTTTTGAAGGACATATTTATGATTTCAACAGAGATGCATAAATATAAAGCTATGAAGTTGTTGATATTTTAGATTTTTTTGAATTGAATATATTTGATTCCATGAAACATAATGATTTCGAGACTTTTTCAGACATTCATATGGATGATAGCATGATGAATTCTAAATATGACAAATTTCTATTTGATCCACCTAAATCTAAATTTGATCAATATCTACTGAAGTTTGAAAAAAAATCTAATCTAAGGTACAAGTATAAATCAAAAATAATAACCTACAAATAACATTAAAAAATTCAAAGCCCTGCACTTGAATCTTTTTTGTTTGACATTTCTGATATAACTCATTATCATGACCTTTTTGTATGTCAAAAATTTAACAAAGCAACTAAAAATGATAATCAAGTTATTCAAAGTGTAAGAAATGAAGGAAATATTTGAGGTTGATGATGAAATTATTTTTATTGAATTTTTTAATACACTGAATCAAGGTGAAAGTTTAAATTGAACCTTACAGCAAAGAGTTGATTTTCTTGATATAGTAGAATCTAAAGTCTCATTTGAATATTTAGGTTTTGAATCAAATTTTGATGTTGAAATTTTTGCCTATAATTATTGTGATAACAATCTACAAATTTTTCCAATACCTGTTGGTCGTATACATTTTGATTTTCTTTTTCAAGAAGAAAAATAAAGGCAACAAGTGAGATCTTTTTTTGTTGATTTTAGTTTGTTTCAAAATGCTTTTATTGCTTTGTTGTCTAGTTTTTTAGTTGTTTTAAGGTTTTTTATGACATGCAATGTTAGCCTAAATCTTACAAAACATGATAAAACATTTTGGATTCATCATTTTGTTATGATTTCTCATATATCTTGTGTTCTAGGATTACTATATTAGATTTATGTTGTCCTTTGGGATATTTTACATTGGAATAATTTTGATAATAGATAATTCCATTTCTTCTCATAGCTGTACTTAATTTCATATTTTTTGGGATAGTTTTTTTTTTTACATTTTCGCTTGTTCATTGTTTTTTGTTGTTCTCATTTTGGTGATTGCAGCTGTTAGATTCTACTCACCTTTTGATGCCTCCATTAGTATTCAGGCTAAACACAAATTCTTGTGTATATGAATATAATTTTTCTTCATCAAAGGGTTATTTTCTTGATTTAACTAAAGAATAGTTTGATAAATGAATTGTATTGGGAAACTAGTTAAGTGAAAGGTGCTTACTTTTAGATTTTGTGATTTTAGACTACTATAATATGATTCATCCAGCCTGCACTCCCTAGTTTGATGATTTCTCTTATTCATACCATGTTAAGCCATACAATTCATTTCTTTCATAAAATACATATTTCAAAGAGACTACGCATAATAATTTGGGAAACAGATCATCTTGGTTGCACTCCCAAACTATTCATTTTTTCTAATTTTATGTTGCAATCCAATCTTGCAAGCAAAACTAGCCAGTAAGGTCACCAGTGTTAAATAAATTTTTTGCACCCTATTTTAAAATTTTCAAACCTTGTAATTTATGTCATCTTGCTAAAACACCTGACGGGGATCAGTGACTCAAAATATTTTGATTTTATTATAGATTTACATTTTTTTTATTAGATTAAATATGGCTATTGAAGTGTTTGTCATTTTCATTAGTTTTCAATTCTACAATAACTTATTTAAGGTGATTTTGGTTATTCACTTCAATAATAGGGCTGCTATGATAGTTGTCTCTATTTGACATATTGAATAACAAGATAAATCAATTTCGTATCTTATTGTTTGATTTTCCATCATGAGCTTGGCAAATATCATAACTCCTTACTTTTCAAAATTAAGAATCTATCAAACACTTGATTGTAAACTTCAATGGTATCATTATACAATAGGTATAATAGGATTATAATAGATTCAGTTTATATAATCCGTGGATCCAATTATGTTTTCCAATGAGATAATTAACCAAGATGCCTTAACTACATAATGGAAAATGATGCAATATCTAATTTGTAAAATAAGCTTCAAATTAAGCATATCCCATACAGTTAGCTTCACAAATGCATGGTATGGACATGATGTGGACATGATGTGTAAGGAAAAAATAATATCATGACATAAAAATGCCTTCCTTCAAATTTTTCCATAATGGCATTTGGTAATTTGCATCTAGGTAATGGCATTAATTAAGGTATTCACATTCTGATTAGAGGATATTAGCATTTAATGAGTTAATATGTTGTCAATTTTCATGGTTATCTATTTGGGCTTCTAAAGTTGAGAATCAAATTAAACAAGTCATGATTTGCATCTTTTCTAAATTTTAGAAATATGCTAAATTAGATCAAACTATTTGGTGGTAATATGAGTAGGTTTGATTTTAAGGTTCACACTACTTACATTCATTTTGGTACTCTTTCCTTCACAATTTAAGTAAAAATTAAATCTCCTTATGGTATAGTCTTTAAAATGCATATGATAGTGAGCTGAGAAAAACATTTTTCTTAAAAAAATTAAAAAATTTTAAGACAGACTTTTAGCTTTGCAGTGTAGATAAGATACACCTATGTGGAGATTTTGTCTGGTCATTTGAAACACATTATTTTGGTAAGGTGAGTTTTAAATAACAACTCACTTAGATGGTTTAATTTTTCTTAATGTTTCCAAAATTTTGTCATGTAATGAAGATATGTTTTAGATTTGGTAAAATAATTTTATCAGATAACCATGAAAAAATTGGTGAAATGTTAGTTGGCACCATTTATTTGTTCATTTTTATTTGGGATTTGTTGGGTTTAGCTCCATGTTCTATTTTCCCCCTCTTTGAGCTCATTTTTCAAGTAATGTAATACTAATATTTTCATCTTAAGAAAGTGAAATGTTTGGGTCTTGATAAAATATCAATTTGGGTATTTGAGAATTTGATTTATGGGTAGTATTTCATGAAGCCAAGGTTAAATAAATTTTTGGATTTGTAAAATTTCATGGTAGAATGAATTTTATACCTATTGGTTTCAGCTCAATGTGGGTATTTTACCAAAAAGGTTTGTGTGTTTATAAGCTTGGGGTTTTCATAAAAAATTTGTGGCAGAATTATTTAGTTTTTTGAGATAAAAAAATAATGCTTTTATGGTGAGTTGATTTGGATGTATTTTTAATTTCAAAACTTAATGATTTTGATCATAAAACTCAATAAACTTTTTTTAAACAAATTTCCATCCCATTTAAAGACATATGTTTGCCCTTGGAACTATGATGACTTTTTTCTCTCACTCAGCAGCATTTTGAAAACATTGATTATTGGTTACATAAATGAATCTCATTGTTCAATATTGGTAAGGGAATGTGTTTTAAAGATCGGGAGTAATGTTTTGATTTTTTGAAGTGCATTTTTTAGGATTATTTTATTGTGAGACCCTATTCGATAGATTTAGTTACTTGATGTAGATTGTTATAATTCAGTAGAGCTAAGCATTTATAAGTGACACATGGATTGATTTTTCTTATTTTGATCATTTTGATAGAATTTCACATTCAAGCATGTATATGAAATTATAATTGGATATTTTTAGTTGTGATGAGGCATAATATGTAACCTAGTATATGTTTGATTCGAGTTGAACAAATTCAATATTCAATTAAGTAATAATTTTTTTATGGTCTAGTTATATTTTTATTTAATCATGTCATTATAGATTGATATTTTAATACTAGTTTATTAGAGTCATTTCATAGTGGGCCCCCACCCAAGTGATTGTTCGGTCTTTTAAAAATAAATATTTTAAAGAGGCTTATTAAGTTTGTTATGATTTTAAAGTTTACCTAAAACTTACAATTTTATTTTATAAATTTACCTTTATTTTATAGATTTCCTTGTTTAAATTTCAAAATTATGCGTTTAAATAAAATGTTAGTTGTTGAACTAATTAACTACTTGGCAAAGGTTATAAAGGCAAAACAAAACTTATGATAAAGGGGAGGAACTCATACAAGTAAATGTGAGAACTCTCACTTTCATTTGTACTTTTTTTTCTTAGAACAAGTCTCTAAGATGATCATTATTTGCATAAAATTGACACTCACTCAATCTGACGGCATATCCCTGTCTCATTTATTCTAGGTATATCCAAATTTATTTTCAATTATTTTATGATTATTTAGTTAATATTTGGTAAATTTAATGTTTTGATGAATACATATTTATGTTCATATACATCATAACCTTACTATCACTTGAATACTTATAAACATATCATGCTTAGCATGACAGAAGTTCAATGTTTACACGTGCTACAATGTTTCTTTAAAAAAAATTGTAATCCATGCAATTTATTATTAATGAAATGATTTGTTATTTTGAGGATTCTCACTCATCTCTTATTATCTAATTTGGTTTAATGCCTCCTCTATGTACTATATATTTAGTGTAATGTTTCATTCTTTATTTATTTTTTCTACTATTTAGTTAGTTCTTTTTCTTTAGTTAGTCTCTCTTCTTTGTTTATTTTCTTTTATCTCTTCTCATTGCGTTCTTCATCTCTCTTTGATTTACAGTAGCATGCTTTTCATTTAGAAATACATTTATGACATTAAAATCTGAAACATCATTTTCAAACTTAAACTATACATATGTTTCTAATACAATCTTATTTTGATTCACACTTTTTTGATCATCTCTTATCTTAGATCTATTTTATTATACTTTTGGTTCATATTTGAGGTTATTTGGAAAATATTAAAGTTAGAGAACAAGTCATTATTTGAAATATATATTTATTGAATCAGGGTTTTATTCTTTAATATATTATCTAATTAATAAATTTTCTCTATCAAATAGAATAGATTATAGTTATTATCTAAATTGATTCATAGTTTGGTGCATTTCTAGTTTCTATAATAAATATGTTACATTTAATAGGTTATTAACAATATTCAGTTTATCTTTTATATCATCAAACCCAAGCACATTTTTTAAATTTAAGAGTTATATTTCTGGGATATTTGAGTACAACTTTATTCATGAAATCATTATCTAAGACCATCATATTTGTGAAAACACTTCATCCAACTATTACTCACATTAATGTAAACAACCCACTCTTAAGAAATATATTATTTTTCCAAAATTTGATCAAGTGTGTAACTCAATACAACTTGATTTTTAAAAACCCATTACGTGCCTTGTACTACTTTTTCAATGATAGGTCTCCCACGATTAGATTGGTATAGTTCTAATTTGACCTTCATGATAGGTGAAGGAGTTGATTAGTTGGCATGACAATTTCTAGCATCAACACATACATTTCTTTATTTCTTATATTTTACACAAAATTGATCATTGTATTTTTTTAATGATCAAAATTAAATTGTCTATCATACAATTTAAATATTTTACTACATATTTTGAACTATTTTGAAACCTCAATCCTTTAGATCCATCCATGCATGAAAAATTTATCTCTTATGATTCTATAAAATCAAAACTAAAGAAACAAAGAATACATACAAAATAAAATATCAACACTTTGATACCCAAATTTAATCAATCAATGACATTTATAAGAGAGTTTATTTTATATATTAATAAATAATTTACCAAGGGAAATCAAAATAAAATTGTTGAATCCTTTCTACATACATGTATCTATATAAATACCATCCTTATGTAAATTCAATTGTAATCCTAATAGATAGATTAGTCTCCTCATTAAGTTTCCCTCTATTTAGGGGAAGCATCATTGTTGTGAAACTTGGATGAGTTAGGACTCCAATTGAGGACCTCTGGACATTATACTGGGGACATTATAACATTGAGATATTGACCCTCACAATATGATGAGATATTAGCCCTCACAAGGTGTATTTTCACTTTTTGAAAGTAAACAATTCTATTTGATTTCACATGGCTTAACAGTAACCATGCAAAAGTATTAAACAACATATTTCTTAGCATCAATCAACCCTAAAGAGTGATATTTAATCTTTAAATTTAAATCAACCTTCTAGAAATAATATTATCTGATAAATATTTTAGATAATATTATCTAAAAAAATTAAATCCCTTAAACTTAATCTAAGTTTGGATAGGCTATGGTGCAAATATGTCACATCTTCATAGAAAACTGAGATCATTATTTTGAGATTGCTTAGTTGGCTAGATTCAATGGTATAAGAGAGGGGTAGTGCCATGACCTATAGAAAAATGGATGAATTACTATGTAACCAATAAGGCATAATTAATTCCCTAAGTTTTATCATCTTAATGCTTCATCAATTGGCATCCAAGAGAGGTGCAATCATGCAACTAACAATATTAATTCCATGTATTTATCCTTATGATTCATAATACTTTTATTTTGTACTGCATTGATTGTCATGAAACTTCCCATAACATGTGAATATTTGGTCCAATCAAATCACATGATTTAATATTATTTTATACCTCCAATTAAACAAATTACATCTCACCATTGCTAACTAATATTTATACATTTACCAACACACAAAACAATACAACTTTATTGTCCAGTGAAATAAAGACTAATTCTAAGTTAAGTAAAATGGATGGTATAATCACTCCATCTAGGATTAATAACAACAAAAATGTGACCATCACAAAATCCCTTTCTTAATAGGTTTCCAATGATATTTTAGAATCTATCTATGAATGATAAAGTGAATGGTAAAACAAATAGTGACCTAGAATATTATGATGCAATTTCCTCCTCAAACTAAAGGAATGAAAATGGAGAATCCAATTTAAATCATTTGTATGTTACTCTAACTTGCAGTGATAGACAAAGATGAATGACTCAAAGGTACTTAGAGAATGTTTTTTTTAAAGTTATTTTAGACAAGGAGGCATACTTTAAGAATGATGAATATATAATTAAGAAGAATTTAGGATAAGGAATATATTAGAATTAGAATATGTAAATAATAATATAGTAGCTTGGAGGTGATGATGAATATAAATAGGAAGAGGATTGTATGAAGAAGGATGCAAATAATACCCCATAAAAATTAGTTTTAAAATTATAATGTATTTCACATAGTAAAACTAGATTTTGTGAACTGACTAGTACTAATTTGAGATTTTTTTTCACAATTGTACATTTGGTGACATTATTTACACCACAACAGAACCAAAGATTTGTCTTACATTTCAACATAATTTTAGTTTTTTTTTGCACATGTTGGGTCTCTGATCCTTGCCTTGCACTCATTCAAAATCTACCTTGGCCAAGAAATTTTGAACAGGCCCAATAAAATTTAAGTTTCATCATCTAATCATGCGTCCACTGCTACAAAGAAAGAAATGTTAAAAATAAATTTGATCATTTATACAAACAAATTTTCATGATTGAAATTATGTAAATTGTAATGATGGTTATCTTAAATATTACTTTAGAGTGTATAAATCTTTCTTATGCATGTGATACAAAGATTTCATACTTTAATTTTAAGAAATAAACCCAGTTGGACATTGTAAAATCATATGTTTTAGCATATAAGTGGTTTGAAAGCTAGTTTTGGTAATGGAAAGCCTTGTGGATGGGTTAATGTTGTAGGTGGTGGTGAAGATGTCTTGTTTATATTGTCCCCTTATTTTGAGGATTCTTATATTCTAAAAGTTTTACACAACTACAACTTTGATAGGCACATTATATGCAATCATGGGATCAATGACCATGGTTTTTAAGACATTATAATGTACCTTGCATAGTTATGGAATTATGCAAGGCAAGAAGAGAGTGGATATTCACTTTAAGCTCTTATGATGGACCCAAAGGCCATGAATGGATTTTGTATGGCAAGTAAATATGAGTTGCTTGAAGGCAAGGTGTCAATGTAAAACCTTACACTCCATTGGTGATCTTACCGACTCTCTTACTATAGAAATATGGATAAAATAAAGGCAATGAATACTACCATAATTTTAGTTCACATAAACTTAAAGTAGTTGAAATGCATATAATATCTTTCAGAGATGATAGTTCTATTTACATTGAAAAGTACATGGAATGGATGTAAAAAGGTTATCTCTTTCAATGTGTATTTATTTAAATTCAATAATTTTCCTCAAGATAGGGGATATACATATTTTTTTCTTTTTCTTGAATCTTAATATTGAGAGAAGCAGTGAATATAAAATTTTGGCTTCATTTGATTAATAAGATAATTGTCAATTTTGAGATAATATTTCTTAAGAGTGTAGAGTTTGATAATAATCAGTGCATGGATGCATTGAAGTTTCAAAAATTATATCTCATAATCACCCCTGTGAAATCAGGTCCAAGTTCTGACAATTACAAAGAAAGGTCAATTTTATGTTGCATCTCAAGAAAATTGCATTGTGGCAATGTTATTTTTGTAGTTTTCAAGTTTTGCATCACAATTACACTTTTTAGATTATTAAGTTGTGTATTTTTACAAATATAATTTTACAACTTCTTATTTATATTTTTTTTCATTGTAAATGTTATTTTATAAAATTCTAAAAAGTGGCTTGGTAACTGCTCAAAATGTTATAAAAGGTTTTTATGTCATGTAACCACCACTTTGTAACCTATAAATACAAATTTGGAGTCATTATATAGGGGTATAAATTCTTCTACTCAGACCTCAAGGAGAAATAATTCTAAAACTTTTTACAATCATTTATTATCAATGAGTTTTATAAATATAATGCAAGCAAACATGTGATATGGATGTATTACTTTGTTAATCTTTATTATTTCTTGTTTATGAAATCTATTATACAATTTAAGGATGAAGAAAACCATTAAAATTTTGTACTTTATGGATTATGTGTAAACTCTCTTGGCTTTGAAGACTTTGTACTAGAAACCATTAAAAAAAAGGGGGGGGGGACTTCATGTTATATACACCTAATCTGGTTTAAATAAAGACTTTAAAAGTTTAGGTATTCATTTGTGCCATTTTACCTATGTTTCTATTCATAATAATTAAATGAATATTTCAACCTAGACTGTTTGATGCCAAACAAAATCTTACTTAAAAGGAGAAAATAGAAAATTTGTGTTCATTTCTAACCATAAATATAGAGGAATTCCATATAACTTTGTGCCTTGAAACATATTTGGTGACAAAATTCATTCATTTCTTTCAAGTCTCTTTTTTTTGCCTTTCTTTATATACATGTTTCCACTTTTAAACTATCTTACCCAATATATTTATTCTAATTTATCCAAATAGTTTTATATGTTTACCTCATTGATGATTTCTCATTCTCTTTTCTCTCTTTATTCCTTGTTTTCTCATTTCTTCTATTTATTTTTTTTTGCCTTTTCATACTTTCTAGTTAAAAGTAAAAAATTCTAAGAAGCCTCCATCATATGAGGGAGTTTATCCTATCAAACATAGATGAAAATCATGATTTAACTCATGGTTTCTCCAATGTTACAAGTTTTGTATCGCTTTTATTTGGGTAAGTCACATAAATAATCCAAAAAAGCACTGTAATATTAAATTTTGCCAAAATGTTTTTTTGACTCCGCTAGGGATCAAGGTGCCTCATATACTTGATTTTCAAATATTTTAAGGAACCTCCCCATTACTAGAGTTTTATGATTCTATTAAAGTAATGTACATAGTGCTTACATCTTTCTAATTGAATAAATGTCATTTGTTCATGCTAACCCTAGTGTTCTCCATATCCTATGGGGAAAATATTTTGGTCCATTAGGTTTGGCCCAATACAATGAGTTTTCTTCAATGTCAAGGAAAATATTTCTAAAATTTTCTTGAGAAAATAATCATGATACAGATAATCACATTCTTTCTTTCACAGTGTTCTACAATAGCTTGGGAGTTATACACAAGGATGTTGTTGTCATATTTTTTGTTGAAACTCTCACTATACCTATTACTGAATGGTTTTAAAACCTAGAATATGGTTGCATTGTGAATTATAGATCTTTGGAAAACAAACCCAAATAGATTCAAACCAAATATGAACATTTATGCATTGATGACAAATTTATTCTAAATTTAAAAGCAAGAAGAAGAGTAGATGAGAGAGTTCCCAACATGCTTCAATAAATTATTGACATTGATTCCTTGGGATGATCAACCAAATCCCAAAAACTAATTTTGTATTTTAATTGGATCTCTACATCCAAAAATGAAAATTATCTTGATAAGTAACAAAGTGAATGATATAGAAGCTACACAATAATAATCTATTGACATTGAAGATGACATGATATGGTCCTGAATGTTCAATAAATAAGTTTCAAAACATGATGTAAATGATTTAAGTGGAAAAGAAAGTAGTTTAAATTAATATATTGAAGAGCCCTCAACCTTTACATTAGATATTTTAAAATAAAATTCATGATCAAGCATGTCAAAACTTCAATAGATAAAAAGAGAAAGTGATTCATATCTTGTATGATTATTTCATTTTAACCATCATGGAAGAAAATGAGAAACTAGAAGAATAAATGATTAATCAGAAAACAAATGAAGAATTCAGATTCCCCATAGAAAAAAATGATTATTCATGTTTCAAAATGTTTATCAATCCTCATAGTCTTGGGAAAAAATTAGTTATCTCAATGATAAATGATTGAACCAGTTTTCTAGAAATAGGAATATCCCTCTTATTTCTTAATGGAGAACTCATTATCTTAAAGTGATATTTTTCTTAGTGTTTCCAATGTTCCACCATAAAAGAGTTCTCTAGAGGATTTTAATTCAAAGCAATCAATCTTACACATATTAACGATCAGAGTCATGCCAAGGCTGAAATCAAAAAAGATGTGAACGTGAAAAAAAAATGGTGCCCAATATTCATTTCAAGTGAAATAGAAATTTTCAAGACAAGAGTGATTGATGAAAATGATGACAACGGTTTTTTAAATAATGAATTTGGCTCTACCATGGGAAGAAATATATCCAAAAATATCTTCACTTAATTCATTCTAGAATATATTCCTTTTCGTTTCAGCTCATGAAATGATATGTGACACACTTCTCTCAGATTAAGTGGTTATATCTAACATAAATACATTCAAACTCATTCAATAAGACATTGAATAAGTCCAGTACTGCTAAGAAATTGTCAAATAAGATTGAAAAACATATATTGAATTCATTTCAAAACTTGGAGACATTTTTGATTTGTTCATCGATGATTATCTTGGTATGCATGGTAATTATACTTTTAACTTCCTTTCACCTACTGAGTCACTTCTGATAAACATGTTTGGGCCTCATGAGTGTAACACATTTTTTTTAAAAGGCATGTACTTCTCCCAACTAGTTAATGGTTTTATATAGTCCTTTTTGTTCTCTTCCTTCTTGTAAAATTTTTATCTTTACATGTTTTTTCTTGTTTTCATTTTCTCTTTCTTTTTTGATGTGTCCATTTTCCAATAAATGCATTAACCTGCCTGTTTTTCAATCCTCTCCATATACTAATATTTTATACCCTCATATGCTTGTAACATTTTTTTCTACCTCAAAACATTCAATGGACAACCACATGATCTTCATAGAGGTCAAGAAAACCATTACTTCAGAGTAGATGAAAGGATTGCATTCTTGGGAGATATACAATCACTATTTGATAGTTCAGTGTTCACATTTGTGTTTCCATAGACATTTACTTTGAATCCAAATGAGGACATATTGAACCTTTTCCAGTTGTATAGTGCAATTCTTCTTTAGTTTTTGAAGTGAAACACAAAAAAGTTGTGAAGAATTTCAACCAAGTGGATTTCCAAGTCAATGTATTTGATCGTATATTCAAAGGATGGAACTTGCAGTCATAAAGATGAAAATTGTTATATAAATGTTTGTTTCTTGGGTGTTAGAATGGATAGGTAAATATTTTCATGAATTTTTTCAAGTGACAGGGGAAACATGTAAAAAATTTAAAACAAGTTATCTAGCTCGACATCACATGATCATTTCTCATAAAATTTAGAATGGTGAATTGGTTATTAGTTAGTTAGATTAGGATATACAAAAAATTTGAAGCAAGTGATTTGGTCAAACATCGTATATTCATTTCTCATATGATTGAGATAAGTGAGATGGTTATTAGTTGCCTAGATTACGATATATAATTATGTACTACACATTATTTTCTAGAATTTGTAAAAATAATACACCAGTCACCAAATATTATAGAGTTATCCTGCATTCCACCTAAAAATGTGGTCCCATAGTTGGAGCCAACTATTGTCATAAAATTTTAAATTATATGACAACACCTCCAATTGTGATACTACATGCAATTGAAGTTATTTTAATGATAGGGATATTAAAAAAAATTAGATCATTGAAGATGTTGACTCCGTAGCCCAATAGACATGGTTTAATATGTATGAAGCATTTTGACCACAATTTTCTATATCTTGCATAGTGTATTGAGGAAAAAAAAATCACAGATGAGTTGAAATCAATGAGCAAGATCAAGGTACATTCAGGTGAGATAGCTTGTTAATTTGAGCTCAAAGCCGAAAAGATCATTATGAAGCCAAAACTGTCCAAATTCATGAATAATGAAGATAACTCAATGCATATCCGAACTTTGTTTCTGATTTTATATCTGAACATTGTTTCCGATTTTATGTAAAGATCTAAGGATAGTTCACTTCAATGTTCAACGAGTCTTAATTTCCTGATATGGTCTTCAAAACGTGAAATCTCTCTTTCAATGTTAATTGACTTTCAGTAATCTGATTAGCATAGCGGAATTAACCCAGTACGTGAGAGAGCCATAAATGATTGAAATGACAACAATAGGAACCAGATTCGTAATGCTAATTCTGCTTCTAAAAACCTGGATTTCATTAGAGGGTTTAAATGGTGCAATTTGAAAAGTTGTAAACAAATTTCTAAATCCCAGCTTGGAGTTTCATGACTCATCTTTCGATTTTGAATTACTTTCTATTTCCAAAAACGTATTTCTATAACTCATTTTGCAGTGATCAATTGGTATCCAAAGCTCCATATCAACAAAATGATGTTCGATGGATCAGTTTGAAAAATTAAATGGTTATCTAAAAGCTTGGCCGGTATTTAATAACTCCTTTTCAATGTTAAAGATGACTTTCAAAAAACCGCGAGCTTCCGATGTGGTATTAATGGTTGTTAGCAGCTTTCAAGTAATTGATTTGCAAATTTGACATACTGGCAAGTTTCAACAATTCATTTTACAATGTAAATCAAGATGGATAAAAAAAATTAATACAATTTTTTAATTAAAAAGAACACTTTAACCTTTCGATATTGCAAACATAATCTTGAGGAAATATACTACTCAGCAATTCTTGGTAGAAGTCACAATAATCTGAAACTAGTTTTCCTCTAGGTTCTTGTAATAATTCTACAGATTCTTTGTAAAAGTTAACACAATCATTTTAAATAAATTTTTTAAATTAATCACTTTTATTTTTATCTATTTATATATATATATATATATATATATATATATATATATTTTATTTGAACGTAATCAAAATATGCAGAAAATATACTGCTCAACCGTTCTTTGTACAATCAACAATTTTATGACATTACTGGAAATTGAATTTCTTACTCCTTGTAATAATTCTAGATATTATTTGTAAATCTTAATAGTGTCTTTGTAATTCACCTTTCCTATTTTATCATTCAATCATTTATAATATTCCTCTGTAAAAATACAAACAAAGAATAAAAAGAAAATACAACATTTAACATATTGATGCACATTTTACTTAAATCGTTGATTTTCACAAGGTTCTACGCCTACCTATTTTTATTTTCTCTAAATCTTCAAATTTTCACGTTGAAGCAGATGACACTGCTGTAATTTATTCCCTAGTTAGCTAGGTTTTGGTGGAGTCTTGTTTATATCAAACTCATTTGCAGATTTCTTTTTGGTTGGTTTTCTAAGGTACGTGGAAGACAATGGCTATTGTACATGCTTTCTATAAGATCAGAGCCCAAATGATAAAACCCTACTAAAGCCATGGTTCCTCGGTCCTGCCACTATTTTTGGCTACAGAGGTTGTACATGAGGCTTTAGAAGCTTATATTCAACACAAAATTACAAAAACTAAAAATTTGGATTGAGTTCAATCAAATCTAACAAATCTCTTCAAACAACATAAAAATTAATCTCGACAAACAAGAGATGGATCTTCAACTCTCTGGTGAGCATTTAAATTCCTAATGGATGGCCTCAAAAATGAAGCATCTACCACTTTAGTAGGAAATAACACAAACATAATATGTGAGATAGATCTGAAATCATGGGAGTGGAAGAGAGGGTATTCGATTTCAGAATGGAACCTTGTCTCCAATAACCCATCAAAGTCACTTTTCCAGTATTGGTGAAATGTCTGAATTTTTATGTTTATATATTTATTATGATTATAGAAACGGAGATCAGAGGAATGTATTAGCCGTCGTGCCCATCCACACCACTAGCATGAAGATGCAAAGAAAATTTAATGCATGCATTAGAGCTGATGCAAGTAGAGGGACCCACTGATGACAGGAAATTCCTTCAAGAGCTACCAACATCGAATTGATATCAAACATTAAATGGAACTTGTCATTACAACTAAGCATCAACAGAGTAGGAGATGGTGATTGCCTTGCTATTAATATCACTGCTTGATTTGTGAGATGGTGCGAAAATATAAAATATATATATATATATATATATATATATATATATATATATATATATAATTTGTAATATAATCCTCATACGTATTGCAATTTTCATGATTAAAATGAAGTTAATATGATTTATGGGGATTAAAACAAACTCATCATGACTGCACCTTGAATCAAGTGAAGTTAGAAATAACATGAAAACCTCTTAACGAATCAATACATAGTAAATAATAATATTATATGAATTCGATTAAAGGCCTTGCACTTTGCCTCTGGAAAAATTCCATATTTTTGCATGGAAAATGATATACTTTGATTGGCCTAAAGAGCAAGGAAAATTAACGAGTTAAAATTATATGAAACTAATAGTTACCCTCCAGAAATAATAAGGTAAAGCAAGCTCCCGAATTTTATTTCATACAGTCCATCCGCAAAAGTTATTTCACATTGTAGAAGTGGATTTCGTGAAATGACTAATAGTAAGAAAATTTTGATCCATTTTGCATTATGGTGCATTTTGTGACCTACATTAC
Organism: Torreya grandis; assembly: GCA_037957365.1. Classification (NCBI taxonomy): domain Eukaryota; kingdom Viridiplantae; phylum Streptophyta; class Pinopsida; order Cupressales; family Taxaceae; genus Torreya; species Torreya grandis. Next base: position 754,936 of record JARHVA010003889.1, on the reverse strand, counting down.
AACTCTAATGACCCCAAGCATTGCCTTCCATTTCAACACAATCTAAGATTTTATTTACACATGCTACACTGCACTCGTCAAGTCTTTGATCCTTGCCTCGCATTCCCTTTGAAGCAGCCATTTATTTTGTACCTATCAAATTTCTGCCCATTACATAACAACATTCAAATTATGCTTTTTTAAGGAAATTTTGAATAGGTCAAATGAAGTTAAATTTTCATCATCTAATCAAGTAGCCACTGGTGTCACCGACTGCAAATGAGGCAATGTTAAAGACAAGTTGGATGGTTTGTACATATAAATTTTCATTGTTGACAATGTGCAGACTGCAAATATGGTTTTAGGCAAGTTTATAAGCGACTGTAAGAATTTGGGTCATGCATGTGATAAATATATTAAAGACATTGATTTGAAGAAATAAAACCCAATTGGATATGGTAAAGCCATATGTTTCAAGGTATAATGTAGTTTAAAAGCTAGTTTTGGTGATAGAAAGCCTTGTGTATAGGTTGATGTACTAGGTGATGTTGAAGATCTGTTATCTATATTTACTACTTATTTTTAGAGTTCTTATATTCCAAAGGTTTTACATAACTATAACTTTGATAGGCACATTATATGCAACCATAGGATCAATGTATGTGGTTTTTATGCCATGACAATGCATCTTCCATGGTTATATAATTATGCAAGGTGCAAAGAAGGTGGATATTAACTTGAAGCTCTTACGATAGACCCAAAGGTCTATTAAAATATTATATTTTGCCTTCTTACCTACCCACCTAATTACCTAGCAAGCTATGAACTTCTATAGCTGGGATGTTTGGGCCACCAAACCATATTTGTTACAGCAATTTGAATTTAAAATTTGTTGAGATCTATTTGGAGTTGTTTTGTTATTTTGTTCCTAGAAGGGGAGAGGAGGGGGCGGGGATAGGAATAGTGGTAGGTGGTAAGCCTAGATATAAAATACAAAAATAGAAAAATAGAATATAAGAGTGTAATAAAAGAGTTAGCACATTAATAGCAAAAAGAGACAAGGATAGAAATTGGAAGAGAAAATATATGACATAGTAACAGTTAGAGATAGGCAAAATTTTAATGTAGCAATAGCAGAGAATAGAGTTTGGAGAAAATAGGCATAGAGTATATTCATAGAGGACAGTAGGCTATAAATGAGTGAAAGAAATAATAGAACACAACATAAGGGATAAAGAAGCTTGTAGTAAGAAGACAAAGAAAAAAAATAGCATGGGAGAAAAATAACATAAGAGTAGTCTGTGTGAGTGGGCAGAGAAGAAAATAGAAGAGGACAAATTGAAATTTTTTGTGAGTTTGCATGAATAGATGTAGTTGTATCATTTTATGCATTGTAATTAGACTGTAATACTTATTTTGAATCACATAATATATGCATCTTTGAGTTTGTATGCTTATGCTTTGCCCATATCCTATTTCATCTCTTCTTACATGTTTATTTAGTGCATTTCCAGCACTATTGTTTTGATCTAGACTATCCCTATAGTTCCAATTTTTGATTTTATTTTTTGATGTTGGTTGTTGCCCACCGAGGCCTACACATTCTTTATTTTTATTCCAACAAATATGGTACCATAACTCTTATGTTGTAATCCCATTTAGACATGGCAGCAAGGAGTTCTAGTTTATGGAAGCAACTACCTTCATTTCATGGAAAGAACTATGATGTGTAGAATTTCAAAATGAAGGCTATATTTAACTCTCAAGAGTTATTTAAGTTGGTTAAAGGTAGATATAATGATTTTTTAGACCCACCAGCCTTCAATGCATTAACCCAAGCATAAATGAAAGCATTGAAAGAGAGTAGGAGATAGGATGCCAAGACACTAAGTTACCTACAAATCGCACTAATTGATTCAATCTTTCCTAATATGTTAGCATCAATCCATTCTAAGCAAGCATGGGATATTATTCCAAATACCTACTAATAGAGTGATAAGGTGAAGCTTGTCAAGTTTCATCTCTTAAAAGGGGACCTTGAAAGCTTATAAATGAAGAAGAATGAGTCTATTAATAACTTCTTCACAAGGATAATGACTATTGTTAATCAAATGAAGACATGTAGTGATACCGTTAAAGATCATAGGATCAAATAGAAGGTGTTGAGGAGTCTTCCAATTAGATTCAGTCCTATAATGGTTTTAATTGAAGAGTTAAAGGATTTGAGATAAATGATAATAAATGTGTTAATAGGTTCATTAAAAATCCATGAACAAAGGATGAATAGGTCAGTGACCACCTCCCATAAGCAAGCATTCAAGACCAATGTAAATGTGAGAGGAAAGGGGAGAGGATAAAAATATAGAAAAAGAGGAATAACTATTAGCATTCAAGAATGTGCAAGGCATAACCATCAAGAATAACATGGAATAAAAAGAGGAAGGACCAACAACACTTCTAGAGGAGGATATACACAAAGGTATGATAAGTCTAATGTATAATGCTATTATTGCAAAAGGTATGGATGTTGTTCTAGTGAGTGTAGAAATAAGGAGTATGATATGAATTTGTAGGCATATTGAACCTAATAAGAATGAGAAAGGTAGCAACTTCTTCATAACAAGGAACATTGTAGAGCAAAGCGGTAAAGAGACATGGTACTTGGATAGTGGACATAGCAACCACATGAGTGGGAATAAAGAGATTTTCAACCAAATTGATGAGTTAATAAAATCAGAGGTAAGATGGGAAGAAATGAGAAGGTTCCCATCATGGGCAAAGGTAGCATATCTATTTGCACAAAGTAAGGTGATAAAAGACAAATTTGAGATGTTTACTATGTGCTCAAGTTGAAGCATAACCTTATTAGCATTGTGTAGCACTTCTAAAATGGATTCAAGATTATATCTTATAATGGTGAATACATAATATTTTATAGGAGTGGATATAATAATCAAATTACAATAGTCAAGATGATCCAAAAAACTATGTGAAGGATACATATTGGGGAAATAACATCAGAGTGCATTTATCATGGGTAATGCATGGAGATCCAAAGCTCCTTTAGATTTTATCCATTTAGACATGTTTGGTCCAATAAATACCCCTAACCTATCCAAGAATCTCTACTTCCTGACATTCATAGATGATTTTAGCCAAAAGATATGGATGTATTATTTTAAGAATAAATCAAATGTATTTTATACCTTCAAGCAATTCAAGGCCATGAAAGAGAAACAAAGTGGCCACTACATCAATATTTTTAGTATGGGGGAGAGTATATCTCTAATAAATTCATTAATTTTAGTAAATATCATGGGATAAAGAATCAATTTACAGCAAGGTATACACCATAGCAAAAGGGTGTGATCAAAAGGAAGAATAGGAGCATCCAAGATATGGCAAGGATCATGTTAAAGGCAAAGGTTTTACCTATTGATTTTTGGGCTGAGGCTATATCAACATCCATATACTTGTTAAATATTTTTCCATGAAATATTTTTAGATATATGATCCCTCAAGTAATATGGAACAGCTAGAAGGCAAGTTTTGAACACCTTAGAGTGTTCATATATGTTGCATATACAAATGTGCGCAAACAAAGAAGGATAAAATAGGATTACAAAGGTGACAAGTGCATTTTCATAGGGTATAGTGATCATTCAAAGGTTTACTAGTTGTATAATCCCATCACTAAACAACTCATAATCATTTGAGATGTTCAATTCATTGAGCATGAAGCTTGAGAGGAGAGACAAGAAGAAGAGCAAGCACAAACAAGGTTTAGTGGACCTTTTAATTAATATGAACTAGTAGGTAGTATATCCACTCATGCACTAAGTTGGACCCCTATTTCATAAAGGGTTGATTCATCCAGTGGAAACATCCATAAATGAGGACACGGAGTTGTTCATGAGTCAACATTCAATGCTTAATAAAGATAAAAAGCTTGCAATAATTTTGTGAGTAGCCAAGGTATGATTAAAATGAAGATAAAACTATGAATTATGCTCTATTTTTATTATTTATTCTTAGATATTATGATAAAGTAGTAAAGGATAGCAAGTGGTGTGATGAAATGGATGAATAAATGCACGTAATAAAGAGAAATAATACTTGGGAGTTAGTCTAGCTATCAAAAGGAAAAGAGCTCAAAGAAGTCAATTGGGTGTAAAAGACAAAACCACTCCCAAAGGCAACATAGAGAGGCATAAGGAAAGATTATTGGTGAAGGGATATAATCAAAGTCTTAGACATGACTAAAATGAGACCCTTGCACTTGTAGTAAGGCTAGAAAAGGTAAGGATATTTATAGCCATTATTTCTCAACATAAATGGAAGGTGCATCAAATAGATGTCAATTCAACCTTATTGAATGGAGTACTAGAAGAAGAGGTTTATTTTGGCTATTGACCTAGATACAAAATTCTTGATTATGACAACAAGGCATATAGTCTAAAAAAGGCATTGTATGGGCTTAATCAAGCCCCAAGAGCATGGTATAGTTGTATAGACCCTTGATTGTTGAGAAATGACTTTTTTAAAAGTGTAAGTGAGCCCACACTCTATATAAAAGTAATCAAAGGTGATATTTTGATTGTATTTTTTTATATGAATGATATATTATTCACCGTAAATGCAAATTAGTTAAAAGAAGAGTTTAAAACAATCATGAAGGAGTTTAAAATGACTAATTTAGACTTATGGAAGTAATTTCTTGGCATAGAAGTAAGAAAAATGGATGAAAGCATTTTCATATGCCAATATGAGTATGCAAAGGATATTTTGGAGATGTTTAGGATGTTGGATAGCAAGTTGGTATCTACACCAACTAAGATAAGATTGAAGTTGTGAAAGGATGATTACATCAACAATATAGACCCCACATAGTATAAGAGATCAGTGAGAATCTTAATATATTTTACTGCAACTAGGCAAGACATCATGTATGGAATCAACATCATATCTAAATTCATAGATATGCCAAATGAGACACATTGAATAACATATAAAATGATATTGAGGTACGTCATTGGAACTAAAGATTATGGAGTTTTATATACAACAACTAATTAGTTTCAACTAGTGGGTTACAAATATAATGATTGGGTTAGTAGTCTTGATGACCAAAAGAGCACTGTGGGGTATGTATTTCATCTTAGGTTAGGATCCACATCTTAGGATTCAAATAAAAAACCCATAGTATCAATTTATAAAACTGAAATGAAGTACATGGTAGCCAACATGCCAACCTATATGGTTAATAAGGACACTTTCAAATTTTCATGATGGGAAATAAGGAGATTTTACGATTAATTTTGATAATATATCCTCCATGACATTTTCAAATAACCACATCTTTCATGGTAGGATCAAGCACATTGTAATTAGTTATCACTTCATTTGAGAGTTAGTTGAAAAACATGTGATAGAGTTTAGTTTTTGTAAATCAAATCAATAGCTAGCTAATATTTTTATGAAGACATTATCAAAACAAATTTTCATATACTTAAGAGGAAGGTTATGGATTATTAATGTAATAAAATTAGGCCTATAATGTTTTATGTTGGTTTTGAAGTCCTATAACTTAGCTATAGACTCCATCACAAGCTTTCATAGTTTAGCTACAAAGTCCAACATGGTAGTTATGGACTTTGACAATCTATCTATGGACTCCAACAGGGTATTTATGGACTTTGATAGTCCATATACTAACTCCAATAGGGCATCTATAAACTTTGATAGTCTATGTATGGGTTTCAATAGTATAGTTATGGACTTCGACAGTCCAACTTTGGACATGCAAAAAATGAGTCTAAACTAATATGGACAGATAAAGAAAAGTTATAACAATATTTTGAAGGCTGAGAAAGTCCTAAAGACTAGGGTATGAATTTAAATAATAAGGGTGAGTCTTAAAATATTATATTATATCTTCTTACCTACTTGCCCAGCAAGCTATGCACTTCTACAGTTGGGATGTTTGAGCCACCAAACCATATTTATTATAGTAGTTAGAATTTGAATTTTTTGGGGAACTATTTGGAATTTTTAATGGGAAAAATGGTGGTAGTTGATAATCCTAGATGTACATAACAAAGATAAAAACAAAATGTAAGAGTGTAATAAAAAAGTTAGTGAAAGAAAAACAAAAGGAGACAAGGAGAGAAATGGATAGAGAAAATATATGATGTAACAACAGTCAGAGATAGATGGAATTTTAGTTCAACAACAATAGAAAATAGGCATAGATTATATTCAAAAATAGTAGAAACCTAAAAGTGAATGGAATAAATAATAGAATACAATAGAAGGAAGAAATAAGCCTGCAATAAAAAGACAAAGAAGAAAAAAATAGTGAGTGAGAAAAGAAACATAACAACACTCTATGTTAGGGGGTAGAGAAAAAAGTGAATATTTTTGTGATTTTTCATGAGTATATGTAGCTATATAATTTTATGCATTTTAATCATACTATAATACTTATTTTTAATCATATAATATATGTATCTCTGAGTTTTTATGCTTATGCTCTACCCATCCCCTATTTCATCATTTTACATGTTTATTTATTGTATTTCCATCACTATTGTTTGACTAGAAAATATCCCTATAATTTTAATTTTTTTATTTTTGGTTGATGCCCACATTAGCTTTCACATTCTTTATTTTTCTACCAACGAGGTTATAAATGGAGTTGTTGTGACAAGTAAAGATGATCTTCTTGAAATCAAGGTGTCAATGAAAACACTTGTTTGTCAAAATGTATAAGAAGTTTCTATGTCTAAGAGATTATTTAAATTCGTACACTCCATCGGTGCTCTTAATAACCCTCTTGCTGAGGGAATTATACAAAATGAAGACAACGAATACTTACATAATTATGGTTCACATAAATCAAATGAGTTGAGATGTATATATGAAGCTTTATGAGATGTTATTTCTATTTGTATTGAAAAAGTGTATGGAATGGATATGCACAAAGGTTGTCTCTTTTAGTGTGTACTTATTGAAATTAATTATGTTACTCAAGATAGGAAATACTTACAATTTGTTCTATTTTTTTAATATCTATACAAAGATAATTAATGAATAAGAAATTTTAGCTTCATTTGACTCATAGGAGGATTGTCAATATTGAGCTAATACATATTAGGATTTTGGAGTTTCATTGTAATTAGCTCAGGGATATAATGAAGTTTCAAGAATTATATCTCATGATCATAGTTGTGAAAGCAGGTCAAATTCCTAACCATTGTAAAGAAGGGTCAAGTTTCTATTGTTTCTCAATAAAACTACATTTTGGCAATGCCATTTTTATATTTTTTAATTTGTGCATTTTTTGAAATATATTTTTTGCACTTTTAAGTTGTGAATTTTTGCAAATGCACTTTTAAAACTTTCAATTTGTCTTTTCACTTATCATAAATGTCAATTTATAAAAGTGGTTTTATAACTACTCAAAATGTTATAAAATGCGGTTATGTCTTGTAACTACCACCTTGTAAATTATAAATAGGTTGTTAGAGTCATTGTAATGGGTGAGAATGTCTTCTACCCAGACCTCATGGAGAAAGAACTATCACAACATTGCATAATCATTTATTGTCAATGATTTTTTCTGAATATAATATAACAAAACATGTGAGATGAATGTATTGCTTTGTGAATATTTATTATTTTGATTCACAAAAACCTAAAGGAGCTAAGATGCATATGGAGCTTTATGAGATATTAGTTCCATTTGTATTGAAAAGTGTATGGAATGGATGTAAAAATATGTCTCATGTATTGTGTATTTATTGAAATTTAATTATGTTCTTCAAGATAGGAAATATAGATAATTTATTCTTTTTCTTAAATCTTTATAAAAACTTTAAAAATGAAAATGAGAATTTGGCTTAATTTTACTCATAGTAAGATTTCTAATACTGAGATAATACCTCCTAGAAATTTGGAGTTTGATAACAATTAGCTCAGGGATACACTAAAGTTTCAATAACTATATCTCATAATCACATCTATGAAATCAGGTCAAAGGCCTATCAATTGCAAAGAAGGGCCAAGTTTTTATGACTCCTTAGCAAAACTATATTTTGGCAATGTCATTTTCATATTTTTCAAGTTGTGCATTTTGGTAAATTCATTCTTTACACTTTTAAGTTGTGAATTTTTACAAATGCACTTTTAGAACTTTCAGGTTGTATTTTTTCTCATTGTAAATGTAATTTTATAAAAGTGGTTTTACAACTAATTAAAATGTTATTAAAGGTGTTTATGCCACATAAATTCCACCTTATAATCTATAAATAGGAAATTAGAGTCATTGTAATGGGGGAAAATATCTTCTATGCAGACCTCATGGAGAAATAATTATTGCAACATGGTACTACCATTTATTATCAACATTTTTTGTGAATATAATGCAATCAAACATGTGATATGAATGTTCTATGAATCTTTACTATTTTTTGTTTTTGAAATCTATTTTATTTTTTATGAATGAATAAATATATTAAAAATATATACTTTTTGGATTTTGTGTAAATTCTCTTGGTTTTATAAACTTTGTGTTGGAACCCTAGAAAATATATACATATAATTTGGTTTAAAAAAATATTTTGATATTGTGGGTACTAATTTGTGTCATTTGTCATTTTTTCATATTCACAATACCGAAATGCATATTTCAACCCATGCTATTTGATGCAAAACAAAATATCTCTTGAAAGGAGGAAATATAAACTATATTTTCATTTCCATTGAGAAATACAGAGGATTTCTTTATAGCTTTGTGTTTTGAGACCCCTTTGGAGATTGATTTCATTCCTATGTTTAAATCCTATCTTTCTTTCCTTTTTTTATATATAGGTTTCCACTACTAAAATGTCTAACCCACTCCATTTATTTCAATTTAAATAGGTGGTTCTCCATATTTATCCCACTGAAGAATTCCATTTCTCCCTTCCATATTTCATTTCTCTTCTCTATTCCTTATTTTCTTGTTTATTTTATTTTTGCTACTTTTTCATACTTTCTGGTTAAAATTACCAAAAGTGCAAAAAAACTCATTATATAGGGAGTTAACCCTCTCAAATGTAGAGTAGAATTATGATTTAACTCATGGTTTCTCCTATGTTACAATTTTTATGTTGCTTCCAGTTGGGTGAGTCACAAAAATAATCTGAGAAATCACTGCAACATAAAATCTTATCAACAATTACTTACCCATAGTAAGAACATTTGTTTGCTTTTAAGGACTGGTATAATCATGAGATAAAAATGTTTTTTGGTTTTGTAAATAATAGAGGCAATTTTGTACAGTAATTGATAATAACTTAGGGAAAAGTTTTCCCAACACCATTGTAATAAATTTAAAAATATATGTGATGGTGACCTAATTTTTGGGTGTGGTCATGAGTATTGTCTAAATAAAATTCTTTGTAATCATGGTTTTTTATAGATATGACTTATTTCATTCTATGAGATCCCTTCTCTTTCTATGTCGACTGATTGTTGTTTATTGTTATTTCAATGTTCATGGTAGAAATTGAAGCATATAATTACAGTTATAAAGGTGATGGAGAATTATTATAAATTAGTTAAACTCAAAGAAAATTTAGTTAATGTAGTGAAGGATTTTTAATTTATTGTCAAGGCTATTTCCTATAGAGATTCATAATTTTGGATTTTTGTGCCTTAATGTTTATGTAAATCACCTGCATGGTCCTATTTATTTGTTCTTAAGATGCTCCTCAGTGTATAATGGCATGAAATTTTATAACACCCATGATAATTGAATAATATTCACCACTAAAATTTCATGGTATTTTTGATTTATAGTAAATCAATGATATTTATAATAAAAAAATTATCAAATTTTTAATCAAATGATGTGTACTTTGAGGAGGATAAAGATTTAGCATTTATAAAAGAATGGTCTTAAAAAAAAATATTTTAAACATCATTTTTGAGCTATATATAAAATTATGTATCTCTCCTACTTTCTATTTTCAACAATATGTAATAATACATGATAATATGATGTAGAACAATGTGTAAATTCAAATTAGAAAAAAAATGAAATGAAAGACTACATTCTATGCCACACTTCTTTTTCACAAAGCTACTTTATTACAACTATGCTTTTCATATTGGTTTCTCTTCATCTCTTTGCACATACCTTCTCACACCCCTATAATTTTTAATTTCTTTTAACTTCAAATTTCTTACCTTTCATTTTCATCTTGTTCACTCCTACTACTACATCTCAATCCCTATCAACATCTTTATTACACCTTTTTAGTGTAATTAATAGTGATAATATTTTATTATTTATATCATTTACATTGAATCATTAATTAGTAAAATTACATATTAAACTAATTAATATTTATATTCAATAGGTCATGATATTGAACATAGCATGAAAAGTTAAGAACAACATTACAAATGAATTTTGTAGTATTTTTTTTATTTTCCTTTTATTTCTTTAAAATTTTAGGATGAATGATAAAAATTTGAATAGCTAAGGAAATTATATATAGATACATTATTTCCATTTTTAGTGTTATGCCCTCACCATATATTTTTTTCACGTAGTATATTCATTTCACATTCTTAGTGGATTTTTTCTATGTGTAGGGTTAATTTTGATTGCTATCTTTTTTAAAGTGATTTTGAATTATAGTTATAAAGGCTAGTTGTATTGATAACTTATTAAAGCTCATCAAGAGGATACCTAGTTCAAAACCTTAGAGGCACGTCATGTTATCGTAATGGGAGTAGATTGACTCAATTTCACTAAGTGTACACCATCCTGATGATGGTAATTACAAACTAAGCCACAGGAGGTCTCCCTCACTCCAAATCATATATACCAAGGTGAGGCTAGTGTTATAGTCACTGTGAATCTATTTTAGAAGCTTAGGCATGGAGGGAGCCAAAAAATATGAAGGATGAAGGTGTGTACGAGTCACCGGAGTACAAATCAAAACCTAGGTGGAGACAATAAAGGATTGTAACTGATTCCCCTATATATCAAAAAAAAGTTATTTTAGATTGTTCAGAGAATAAAATGTACCATTATACATTACCTAGACACCCCTTTGTGGTTTTATGTCACCTTTTTGATCATACATGTAATATCTTGATATGAATATTGATTAATTTTATCTTTCCATTAAGTTCAATTTGCAAGAGACTCAACCAGAATAAAATTGCAAACACAAATAAATGGATTTGAAAGGAATAGAATTCTACCAAAACATTATTAGCTCCAAAAAAACACGAAGGGGTAGTAGTAGTAGTAGTAGTAGTAGTAGTAGTAGTAGTAGTAGTAGTAGTAGTAGTAGTAGAGAACATAGAGAAAATTTTATTTACCAAAAAAAATATTTATGTAGCATTATACATGGTGAAATCTACATAAATTATGAAATCTACAACCCCAAGCAATAATAAGAGCACATGACAAAATTCTAGCTCAGGTACTAACCATAGCTTTCTTCACCTGAATGATACTTTCAAAAGCATTTTGAGTTATGTTTCTCTCCAAAATGTCTCTTTCTACATTGTTATAGGAAGTAGAGATAATTATAATGGAATTGTCACATCCATGTCAAAAACAAATGTTAAAAATGTATTTGAATATGAAAAAATCTTATTTTGAAAAGAAAGAGTGTCACCTCCATAAAATAATTGTGGAAAAAAATCTTTATAGTACATGGAGGGCCGACATTCAACTGGTTAGGCAATATTGTTATAGTATTTGACACTAGAATCCTTGACCAAGAACAGAACCCTTATATAACTAATTTTAGAGAAATGTTAATATGGTAATATGGTCATGTTCATGTCATTAACAATTTCCCAATAGGTGTTACCAAAGTATCCCAATAGGTATATTTAAATTACCCTACCTTTAATGTTACTCAAGTGTATTAGACTATAGTTTGTATTAACACTACTTAATTTTATACATATATTAATTATAATATTTTTAATTTTATTTATTTATTATTTTAAATATTATAAATAGACATATAATATTTTAGAATTTGTTTTGATTTATGAAAGTTTTTTATTAGAGTGTAGACTAGTTTGGGATATAATCGAAGATATAGATCCCCGTGTGATATCATCTATATATCAAATATTATCATATGTATACCAAATATTATAAATAATAGCCACCACTAGCTTTGAGAAAACTAATTCCCATTAATTATACTAGGAATACAACTAATGGCCACAACTGACTTCATATTCCTTTCTAGAGATTTGACCTTGAGTGGTACTTAAAAAAACCCCAATATCTCATTAGCTAAAATTTTGGGTACTTATATTGTTATAGTTATAATACCCAAACTAGTAGTAGATATTATTTTTAACCTTAGATTGTGGACTTACCTCATCACATTGAACATAGGTTTAAAGTCACATATTGATCCCTATCGCA
>JARHVA010003889.1:707500-737500 GCA_037957365.1 Torreya grandis | reverse complement strand
AAATCTGAACTTTGATAGATAATTTGAGATATCTACACTCCAAATTTGAAGATAATATAGGCATGTATGTTTGTGGCATGTAGTGGACTTAAAAATATATAGCTAGAAATCAACTTAGTTTGAAACCTTAAATTAGTCCAAAAATTATAAAAATAATATTTTTGGAAAGATGAGAGAGTGATCATCATGATGGTATTATTTTTTTTTAATTTTACCATTTAAATTCATAGTGTATTTTGAAATCGAAGTTGAATTTTTTTTATTTTTTATCATAACTCTTGAACTCGACTATGGATCTATAAGTTCAAGCCTTTGGCTTAGGAATCCAATCCATTCTCAAGCTAAAATGTATGGTGTTTGAATTCAAATTCAAATAACATGATCAAGTTAATGAATAACACGATCATGTTAATAGATAATATGATCACATTATTGTAAAAATAATAATGTGCCCGTGTTTTTTTTTTCACATCAAATCATGTGAACATGTACATAGATGAAATCTTGGTTAATAGATAACACAATCACATTATTATAAGAGAAATAATGTGATCATGTTACTATTATTTTGCACATAGAGTCATGTGGACATGCCCATGAAACCAATATTGGATGGAAGTTTATATTTACTACTCTGGATTTAAAGTACAAGTTTACATTTATATTAATATAGTAGATATAAGAAATTAGGGTCACTCTACATATAGTATAGTTGGCCTCATAGTTGCATGCCTTACTATGTGTGAAATGGTTTTTCAAAATCTAATATGTTCAATACTTAGGCATTTTTAGGGTCTAAGTATTAAACTTAGGGATTTCACATAACATTTGTAATTTTTATCCATTTTTGGTAAACATATAGTCATTTTTAGGTTTTTTTGCCTTTTAGATTGATTCTTAGCATTTATAAGAGTCCTGGGTTTGCCAAAATTGGCATTTGAAAACTAATCACTTTGAACTTGATCCAAAGTGGTGTGAGTGGGGTAGTGTAGGTCACACTAATGATCTACAAATATCAAATAAGAACTTTATGTTAATTTCACTTGTTCATTACACTTGTTCATTATCCCTCATTCATCCCTGATCACTTCTTACTCATCCCTCATTACTCTTAATCACTCTTTCATCATTCTTCATTGTTCCTAATCACTCCCTCATTGAAACTCACTATCCCTAGTCATCTATAATCACTCCCTTATCATCCATAAATACTCTTCTATTAACCCTCATTATCCCTCATCATCCATAATCACTCCCTCCCCATTCTTCATCATCCCTAATCACTATTTCCTCATCCCTCATCATCCCTAATCACTTATTCATCCATATTCACTCCCTCATTGACTGTAATTAACCCTCTTCATTTCTAATCACATGGGTTTATCATCGCTAATCACTCCTTCATTGACTATCATAATCCCTCATCATCCTTAATCATTCCCTACTCATCCTTGATAATCCCTAATTAGTCTTTCCTCATCCCTCAACATCATTAATCACTCCCTCGTTGACCCTTACCATCACTCATCACACTATCATTCAACCTCACCATCCCTCATCATCCCTAATTACTCCTTCATCATCTGATGTAAGTATATATTCTAGATATATATTTGATTTGATTCATATGTTATTTACTCTATTATAATATAAATGAACTCTTTTCTGTGACTTGTTATGTTTTCAATACCCATTTTTTATAGTCAATTTTATTACTCAATGAATTGGATGATCTTCCAAATTTAGAGTCAAGTAGAATAAATACTAACACAAAATAGAGTTTGAATTTTAGTTCATCAAATTATCTTTGTTGTGTAGCTAACTAGATGAAACTTTATTCAGTTTCACCTTTGTTAGCTTGGTTCAAAGGATAAAAATTAAACACAAATATCTTTCATAATTTTCTAATTCTAAGAATATTTTAATCAGATGCCAATTTCTTTGGTGTTTCCAATTTTTGTATGACTTGTATCTTAGTCATGTTCACACATGTGCTCCTTTTGTCTGTGATGTATCCCAAATATTTTATCTCTTTCATGAAAAATGAACATTTATTCATGTTATCATAAAAATGTGTTTCTTCAAAATTTGAAACACTAGTTTAGCATGGTGTAGATGTTCATCCCATGTTTTCTAAAGATTAAGATGGCATCAAGGTAGATTAAAAAAATGACATACATAAATGGATTGAATATTTTTTTCAACATATCAATAAATGAATTCTCTACATGAGTTAACCCAAAATGCATAACCAACTAGTCAATCAATCCTTTCTTTGTTTTTAAGACTATATTCAAATATCTAGAGGTTTAACATGAATATGATGATTCTCAATCTTAAGATCAATTTTGGAAAAGACTTATACACATTGGATATGAGAGAAAATTTCCTTAATATTTAGATGAGTATAATATTTATTCACTTTGATGTCGCTAATATTTTTTTTAATTGATTCACAACTTTGGCACAAGCACAATTGGGCTTCTACAAGGTAAAAATTTGGGCATGATGTGTCCATTATCCATAATTTAATGGATCTACCAATTGATATATTCATTCTTTATAAATTATATGTTGTGTAAGTAGGTTTTAGGTAAAGGCACTTAAGGAATCAAACCAATTGTATTTCTTACTCTACATTATATATGAACTTATTTAGGTGATTGAAAGATGTCCTTGTATTCATCTAGTTTATGGTTCAATTATTTTGTTTATGTTATTATTTTATAAACTACACTATGATATGGTACAATAAATATGTTATTACATTTAATTCTTATGATCAATATTATACTTATTACTATAATTGTGAATGTTCTTGCACTTCATGGAAATAATGACTAAAAGATTATGAACTAACTATGATATATGGTATTTCAAATAATGACAATATATCACAACATATTAAGGATTTACTTCATAGACTACATGTTAATGGTAAATATATAGTTGACCAAATGTAAAATATCACACACCTTTAATGGTGAGATGTCAAAAAGGATTTAATCTTTAAAAATTTTGATTTTGTACACCAAGTGACACTACTAGATGATCCATCTCTCAAGGCCTAAACTAGACCATACACTAGCATATGCTTATGGATGATGTATCAATTTCAAGTTAAATTTTTGAAAATATTATTTAGGATAAATTAAATTGTTTTAACTATAATTGGAAATTATTAGGTGTATTTTCCTGCCATTGATTTATATTTTTTAATAAAACAATAATTTTAATTCATATAATTTCTTATTGGGGGAAGTAGAAATATTTTTAGTACTAACCATATCATTGGGTTCATAATATATTATCTAATTACCTTTTTATAGTGATAGATAACTTGTACCCACTTTTTTATATATGCAAGTAGAGAGATCTTAGTATGACACTCTTCATTAGAATAAATATTGAAATTATGAAATAATCACCACTTTGCAATCTTGGACTACTTTTTTTATTAATTTGAAAATTATTTTACACTCTCTGTGATGATGAATCAATCAATAAGAATACAAATATAATGCCTTCAATGTAATTGTTCAGATCATAAAATGTTTTCATTTGGAATATAATTTATTAGTTTCAAGAAATCACATAGCTTGGTCATCCTCATATTTAGTACTCATTTTTGGTGCTATGGTTGTTTTACTTGCTTCTCTTTTTCTGGTAGATTTCAATTGTGAATTACATCATTTCTAATAGGCCTATTTTTTCGTAGGTGCTAAATATTATATGTTTAAAACTTACCTCCAAATCATTTTGATCGTTACGTATTATATATTATGCTAGCACTGAACCCTCCACTTTTAGCTCCTAACAT
Source organism: Torreya grandis (assembly GCA_037957365.1). Taxonomy (NCBI): domain Eukaryota; kingdom Viridiplantae; phylum Streptophyta; class Pinopsida; order Cupressales; family Taxaceae; genus Torreya; species Torreya grandis. Next base: position 733,680 of record JARHVA010003889.1, on the reverse strand, counting down.
TGTTAAACCCAAACAAAATAACACCATCAAGGTATTCGATGGAGTGATTAAGGATGAGGAGGAATAAGGACAAATTGAGTACAGATGATGAGGGTGTTAATAAGGATGATGATGGATGGTGAGGGTTAATGAGGGAGTGATTAGGGAGAATGAAGGAGTGATTTAAGATTATGAGGGATGGTGAGGGTTAATGAGGGAGTGATTTAGGGTGATTAGGTATGAGGAAGTAATGATTAGAGATGATGAAGGATTGACTAGGGATGATGAGGGATGGTGATGGTTATTAAGGGAGTTATAAGGGATGATGAGGGATTTATTATAAGAGATGAGGAATGGTGAGGGTTAATAAGTGATTAGGGATGGTGAGAGCCAATGAGGGAGTCATCAAGGACTATTAAGGAATTATTAAAGATGATGAGGAATGGTGAGGGTTAATGAGGGAGTGATGAGGTATGATGAATTATGAGGAGTTAGTGATTAAGGATGATGATGGACAATGAGGGTCAATTATGGATTAATTAGGGATGATGAGGGAATGATTAGAGATGCTTAAGGATAGTGAGGGTCAATGAGGGAGTGATTATGGTTGATGAGTAAGGATGAGAGAGTGATTATGGGTGGTGATGCATGAGTGATAAGTGATCAGGGATGAGGAAAGGATGATAAACAAGTGAAATTAAACTAAAGTGGTTATTTACCATGTGCAAGTCATCAATGTGATCTATGCTACCCCAATCACACCACATTGCATCAATTTCAAAGTGAGTGGTTTGAAATATTAAATTTGTAAAAACCTATGACTTTTATAAATGCCAAGAATCAATCTGAAAGTTATAAAAACCTAAAAAATGACTATATGTTTAAAAAAAATGGACATCAATTGTGAAAGTTATGCCCTGATATCCCTAAGTTCAACACGTAGACCCTAAAAATGACTAAGTATTGACCAAATAATATTTTTTTAAATTTTTTTATACATACTAAGGCATGAAATTATGATACCAACTATATCAGATTTATAGTGACCCTAATTTATTATATTTAATAAAATAAGCTTCTAACCAGGATTGGCTTCATGTTCATGTTGACATACTTTTGTGTGAAAAATAAAAAGAACACAATTAAATTATTTATTTTATGATAATTTGATTGCATTATCTATTAAAAAATATTCACTCCACGTACATGTTCACATTCTTTAATGTGCAAAAATATAGGAATGTGATCACATTATTATTTTTTACATATACTTGAATTCAAGACTATGCTTATGAAATTGTCACATCAAATATAGATGATAAAAAGATTCAAAGTATATTCTAAAATATTTTACTTCCATAATTTAAATAAAGAGTTCAATTTTTAACTTATCAATCTTTTGAGGAACTTTTCCATATTCTTTGCAACATTGAAAATAACATTTATAAGACAATATGCTTTATTTAATTTACATATACTAACTCCAAATATAATGAAAAACTAAAATAAAATTATAAAACTAATTATATGTATACTTTTTAAGATAATAATAGGCTAAAACTATACATTAAACTTTAAAACCTCAGGACATGCGTGTCCTTCCACCTTATAAGAACACACAAAAATTAACAATATTTCCTGACCTACTTCACAAAGTGTTTAAAATGCTTACTTTAATGTAAATTGGTTACTTTACCTAAGCCATATAAATTTTATATTACTTGAGATTTGCTTAAATGATATGATGACAATCAATATTATGTATACTATAGAGCTTCTAGACATTTCACTAGTCAATGCTACAAACTAGAACATAATATTCAAGATCTCATTGATAGTAACACTATTGTACTTGAAGGCCATAATTATATATTGAAAAAAATCCACATATTTCCTAATAAATTGTTTCATTTTTTTAATAATCCATTTAAAAATCATGATGCTAATAAAAATGACAATGTTCATATGACAACATATACTCATCATTTTACTATTCCACATGAGAATGAAATTGTTAACATTATTGTAATGTTTTGGGATCTCAATATAAAACACCTTATATTAAATTATAAGGACACAATATACCATATCATGACTCAAAAAATGGTTCACTTTACATACAATTTTTTTATTATTACCATCCCTAAATTAAACCTGGCATTATGTTTTACAACAAGTCTAGTGAAAAAATAATTTTAGTGTGATTCCTAACTAGTTGAGGCTATAGTGAGTGATATTTACTTGGTGTGACTGTGATACTTAAAATGTATTAAAAAATTAAATATACACTCATATATGGTATTACTTTACTAGTTGTGGTAAACCCTTAGACCCTATTACTATTTTTATATGTAGTTGTGAATAATGGTGAATATAACTTATTACTTTTATTTTGATGGCTTAATCAAATGAGAGAAATACTTTTATAGACTACATTATCATATCAATTTTGTGAATATAAATACCATTTATAGAAACAATTATGAGATATATAACATTACATATCACATGTGTGATCATCTTTAACACTTCATAAAGTTGATTTATTCAAAATCATGTTGTACTTGTTATACTTTCATTGTTTATTATTATAGTTCATACTAAATTTGCATCTAAAACATCACCTCCTAGAGTTAATATTCATAAAATTTCATCTTTGACACCTAAAATACATACTCATCCATATCCCAATATTCATTTATGACCTCTTGCAGTAGATCATATCCAAGTACATGAGTTGACTATAGCTTCATCATTAAATATTATTATGTTTTCTTTTCAAAATATTTCAAAAACTCTTCAACCCCACCATCACCATATCTCCATTTGGGATGATTATTTCAGCTATTAAACATCTCATGATTAATTACCAAATACATCAAGTGATGCATTTGACTCCCCTAGTCATGACCTTTATTTTTCAGATGATATTATAAGCTAGTTATGATAGGTTATCTCTTACACTTCATTGACATATCATTATTTTACAATAGTTTATTACCATACGTAGCTTCTTTATTATATATGTGATGCCTTTCATGTGATTTAATTCTTTGAGTTTGATTACATGCCTTAAATATTTCTTTCTGATTGGACATCTTGGCACTTGCCTTATTTTGTCTCAACATTCTTATAGCCCCGTATTTTATGTTCTTGAAGCTTTCATTAGTCCTTTCCCTTGTATTTTTATTCCATTCAAAATACTTTCAGGTATTTCTTATTGATGATATAAATTATACTAAGACCTTCCATCCTACTATATATTGAGTTCTAAGGTAATTTATATGTTGTTCGGAATCATCCCCTTCTACTTCTTTTTTTGTGCCCCTTGGCCTTCCTATTTGTGTTCTTATCTTGATATTTTTCTTTAAGTTATATTTGTATTGATTTATTTTTTATTTCTTATTTTTTGTGCACTTTGGCCTTCCTTATTACAAATATTACTACTTCTTGTCTAAAATTTATAAATTTTGAAAAGATTAAAAAATAGAAAAATCAAAAGTTTAATTTCCTTTATCTATATCTATTGATACATATCTAGCTTATTTGCCCATGTTATATGTTTTACATATAAATGTTAAATAGATGCTTCTTACTATATAGTATAAGTGTGTGAGATGCATGATATGCATGTTTCATCTGATCATTAAATTTTAGGTTTTGTATGGATACTTTCATGTCCAAATATTGAGGGAGATTACCACATTTTTGGTTTTTATTATACTGGAGGCATCATTATACAACACATTTTATGATATAATATTTCTTACTTTTCATTTTTCATATAGATATACTTAAACTTATTACATCATATTTTTATAGTACACCCATCCTACATGTTACATGCATATCTACATTATGTTATTACTTTGTAATGTTTAAAATGTTACATTGCATGTGCTTCTATAGTTGTTCAATTTCTTACATCTGTATTTGTGTGCATGTTGTTTCTTGATGCATTTTTTATTCCTATTGATTATAGGATCCTTTATATTTCATATCATCATGTCTTATGAGTCATATGTCTTACATGATGATTATTTATATATAGATACATAATCCTATGTGATTTTTGTGAAAAATTGTGTTTGGTTCCATGATCCATATCATGAACACTACTAATTATATTATACTATGCATGGTGCCTATGTTTCTATGGCATTTACCATGAATCTATTGGGGAATAATACTATGGTGTGTGTGTGTGTGTGTGTGTGTGTGTGTGTGTGCGCGCGCGCGTGTGTGCATGCATGCATGCGCGTGCGCGCATGCGTGCATGCTTGTTTTTCTATTTTTTTTGTGTGTGTGTTTATTTTATTTATCTATCCCTCATATGGGTACATTTACGATATTGGGTAAATGTTATTTTTACCTATCTTATTCTAACATTAGAGGCATTGTAGCTTTACACATTTCCTCAAGCTTACTCATAAATATCTTGCACATACAGGACAATAATTGGGGCATAACTTCATTCCCATCACTTGGATACATTAGGGCATATACAAGATGTTATCTATTTTATACACATACATATCAATATTTACAAGATGTTTTATAATCTATATGGTTTCACTTGGAAATATTATATGTCTATCTATATTACTATTGAGCCTTTCATGATGATATTTTATGATTATTTAATACATGCATTTGTATGATTTTTCAAGGATTATAAGAAGCTTTAGTTGTATTAGGTAATGAAACATGGTTCATTTAAGTCTTTCTTTTGAGATGAATGATTATAGGAACATGTTTTACAATTCATCATCTTAATATGGGGCATATATATAAAAAAAATTATTATATTTTTTTAAAATTGAGTAAGAATGAGAGAAATTAAGCTAAAATTAAGAAAAAATGAGTAGAATTAACAAAAATATTAAACAATATGAATGGAATTGAATGGATTTGATAAAAATGAAAGTGATAAATATAGGAATATGACATGTATCTAAATCTATAATCAATAAGTGAAATTTATTTTTTAGTAATTCCTCTAAAAGTTTTAATTATTAGGAGAGCATTAGAAAAGCATGAGATGATATTTTATTTTTACCAGCTACAAAAGAATGGTTCACATAAAATTTATTCTATTCATTATTATTCTCATAATTTATTTTTTTGTTTTTTATTTCAAATTTAATATTCACTATGACATGATAGAAAATTGAGTAGGTGTTTGTAATTTTCCACTTCCTACTTATACTATATATTTTTCCAAGAGATGGAATTGCATGTGGGAGGGGTCCCTCTCGAGCATCATTTGACTCATCAATACTTCCTTAAGTTAGTCAAGTTATTGTATTTAATTCATTTTTATTATTAATTTTATGCATGCATGCATTCATCTCACATATTTGCATTAAATTTGGGGTACTATGTAGACACTGAATATCGGTTTAAGATCCTTTTTCATTTTGTATTTTCTCCATTTTGTTAGACTTTTATCACTTATGTATCTTTGGATATTTTTAAAAAATTTATAGACCACATTATAATCTTTCCAACTTTTCATCCCTCTATATTTATTCAAAATTATATTATATTTAGATTATTTTAGCTTTTGGGTCTTAGTCATGCATTTTCTAAGCTACATGCTTTCAATATATACATGTGTTTCTCTTAGGTAGATTTGAAAAACCATAAAATCCATAATATATGTTTTTTTGGGCTCATTCCTATTTTTAAGATGAAGTTACACCATTTAGACAAGTGGTTTCAAGGCTTCTCCATTCAGCTAACACAATGGAAACACTCTTCAAGTTGTGGATGACATTATGTGAGGAGTGAATCTCTAAATAAGGCTGGTTCCCCTAATGTATGACCTGATTATAATCTACTCTATTGATGTAACAAATAAATAGATAGGATAATAACATACAAATTAATGGAAACTAACAATAGAGGTGACCCACCAAAAATCATTTGACCCTTCTCTTTACTTGATTATGCACAAAGAAGTTGAAGAGACTAAAATCATACAAAACACACAATTTTTCAAACTTGAATAAATATTTTATATGAAGTCATGGATCTTTTGATGACACTTATAAGGGATGGAAAATGGAAGATTTATAACTAAACCTTGCATAAACTTCTTATCACATAACCTACAACCAGTAAATTGGCAATTTCCTACATAAAGGTGAGAGAATTTGACAACATATCAATAAGAAGAAAATTTTCATCACATGATAATATCAAATATCCATGGATCCACACAAGATAAAAGTAGTGAGAAGGAAAAAATTGTCTTTTTTCTTCTTCAAAGAGTTTTTACAAGTGTTAAGGCTTCAAACCCAAAACTTCAAGAAGGATCCTTTTCCAAAGTAGAGGAAAACATTTTATAAAAAAATTAAATAAATAAAGAGATACATGAGAAATAAATCTCCAATAATTTTAGGCCATTTTCCCTATTTATAAGTAGTGATCACATGTGATCTTTGTCCTTATGTTGAAGATGTCAATCAAGTGGGCTCCACTTTAGACAAAATCAATCACTTGTATATGATTGCATATTTTATTCCCCACTCTCACATATATGAGACCAATAAGATATACAAGACAAATTTAAATCATCCTTTTGACCTTAAAATACAATACAAACATTAATCCACCCAAGGAAATGTGTTCCATTCTCATCATGTGAGAGCAAACACATGTGAATCATTGAAAACATATAATAATTATGAATCCATCCAAAAATTATGCCTCAATCTTATCATGTCATATTTTATTCATAAAATATTCCTTTTTTACCATGCCACATCACATGCATAGTCACTACGAACTCACCATAGTTAAAAATGAATAGTGTCTACATGAATAGTGCCTATGGATAGTGTTCTGATGCAGGGGCATGACTCTTAGGATGACATTTGTTTTGAAATTTTTTTTATTGCATTATTTTTGGTTTTGTGATCTCTTTGAAGGATTTTAAATTTCCCAATCATATTTATTTTTCAAATTGGTAGCTTAGGACTACATCTAGGTAGTTTGAAATTCAAATTTCATGTTTTCCCATCAAAACACAATATTCAAAAATTTGAATTTCTTTGCATATGTTATTATTTTAATGGTAAATTATGGATTTTTTTTAAAGATATAAACATGTTTTGAACACCTATATATTCCCCTTGAACCCATGTCAAGGGTCAAAAAAACTCAAATGTACAAAAATCTTAGGTTACACTAAACTTCATGCTTGTAACTTCCCATTGTGAGAGTTAGAGATGGTTATAGTAGTTACTTGTCATATAAAAGATAATATTTTAGAATGGGGAATTGCTTTTTCAATTTTTTAAGAATAAAACTTCAAATAAATCAGTAAAAAGTACCATTTATTAAGGATTGTGGATGCAAACCCCTGTTCTAGTCTTATTTGCTTTGTTTGTAGACTATATGCTTCCTTTTTGGTGAAAAAATGATATTGGGAATTAATATAAAATGTTATTAAAGTTTATTGGATGTTTTTTATAATACATATTTCAATAAATAACAAGGTAACCCTAGTTTTAAGAATTTTGTGACTACAAAACCCTGTGTTCCTGCATATTCTCATTGTTTTACATGGACTGTGTAACTGTTATAATGAAAAGAGCATTGGAAACTAGTTTTAATTATTTTTTAATAGTTTTTTGAGTTTTTTTTAATTTATTTTATGTTTATTTAACCTTTTTATTTACATAAGATCTTGCATTTTATTTTAAATTGTGACATAGGCATGTAGGATACTCCTTTCCCCATAGAGTCAATAGGAAACAAGTTAGAAAGTGTAAATAGTGGATTAATCAAACGTATATAAGAATTGAAGGAGTTTTTTAATTATATTATATACCATAATCAACTTCTACAATGTCAATAATTTCCTTAAAATTTTCACAAACCAATTGTTTAAGATCTTGGGTCATAATAGGGGTATGCAATCCTTAAACTAGGGTTTTAGCCATAAATCAACTTGCAACCATCCAAAAATTCTAAAAAATTGTAAGATAATGTAATTTTATATGATCTAAGTTAATCATATTTTTCTAGACTCATGATAACTCATGTGTATGGTATTTAGTGTATTGTGGTGTTTTTAGACTAAAAGAGGCCTAATCAGGGAAGTCTTGAAGCTAGAAAGTGGGTATAAAGGAGGAATTTGGTCCTAAATTTCAACACAGAGTTGTATTCCAATAGAGGTTCCTTTAAAATTTTCATAAAGTCTCTTAAATCCTCATACTTTTTCCATACAATAGAAAAAAATGGCTAGTACGTAAGTTGAGAAGCCTAGGGAAATGCATGGAGAAAGAAAACGTGATTCCTAAACCAAAGTTTATCTAAATAATTCTGGTATTAGAGACATGAAATGATACCTATATATTATTTTAAAGAGAGATAATAAAATACTTGTTGGATAGATTGGCTGAAAAATGATCAAGATGTAACCTAGGAGAAATAGAGGAGGTGCAAGGAATCAAGGTAATCAAGATGTTATAAGGGTATAATTGTGGGAACTTAGAGTTATATTAAATTATAGGTTGACTATATTATAAAAAAATTAAAGGATAGGATTCCTAACAAGGGACTTCAGTGATCGAGAAGATGAACCACAAGCTCATGAGGAAGAATAAGGAGAAGAAACAGTTGAAGGATCTAAAGAATAGGGTACAGATATATTTTTTAAGGTGATAAAGGATCATAGATCCAAACCAAAGGTATAATTTCCAACCTATTTATGTATTCTTGATGGAGAACAAATCATGGATTGGGTGATTAAACCAGACAAGTACTTTGAGTATGAGGAGGTACCTGATGAGAAGAAGGTTAAGTTTAAAATAACCAAATTGAAATAGAATGTTTAATTTTGGTGGGATTTCATTCAAGATATGATAATGAAGAAGTTAAATAATAAGATAACTACCTAGGATAGGGTGGTTTCTAATCTCAAGGGCAAATTCTTATTACGTGACTATGAGACAAACTTTTTTAAAAAGTTGAAAAACTTGAAGAAAAAAGAAATGTCTATGAAATAATGTACAAAAGAGTTATATAAGATTTCAATATGATCAAAACATGTTTAATAATAAAAATAAAATATTACAAGGTATTTTAATAGTCAGGTAAAATATACAAGATGAACTAACACTTGTTTGCCCAAGAACACTATAGGAGTGTTACCAATTTGCACTCAATGCTGAAGACAAATTGAATAGGAAACATAATAAATAGAATAGAGGAAGGGGTATAATTTTAAAAGGTAGAGGATAGAAATGGGGTAGAGGATATTCATAAAGAACTCATCAAGAAGAGTCAAGTAATTCACAAGATCATCCCTCTAGTTCAAGAGGTGGTTTTAGAGGTAGGAGACCTTACAACAGAGGTGGTTATGAATTAATGGTTATAGTATCAAGTGGATTTATAATAATATGTTTTAAGAGTAATATGTTTATTGGTAAAAAATAATGGGATTTCCTAGAGGATAATCTGGTAGGAAACCCAATAACCAAAGGAAGAAACTAGATTGCACAAGAAAGTGAGGAAGAGATTGTTTTCTCTTCATCACTAATGGAAGAGCCTGAAGTTGGAGAGTAATTTCTCATGAGGAGGGTGATGATAAAGACACCCAAGGAGGAGCCACCACAAATGAATACTCTTTTCAAAACATATTTAAAATTCCAAGGTAAGTATTGCAAAATGGTCATAGATTCAAGAAGCATGAATAATCTTATTTTAGTAGAAATGGTTAACAAGCTTGGATTGAATAAATTACCTAACCCTACACCATATAAGGTATCATGGCTGAATAATGGTCATCAAGCCTTGGTGAGCAAACAAAGTTGGTTAGAGTTCCAATTTGGAAGGTATAAGGACAAGGTGTCTTGTTATGTCATCCCAATGGATGTGTGTCATCTTCTTCTTGGGAGGCCTTGGTAATATGATGGGAACACCACTCATGATGTAAGAAATAAGATTTATACCTTGATCAAGGATGGATTCAGTCATACCTTACTTCCCATGAAGAATGAGGAGAGTGATCAATAAGTTGGCTCGCATGTGATGTTGGTAAGTGGTATCGACTTTTTGAATGCCATAATTGAAGAATAGTTAGGATTTGATTTAGTAGTCAAGCCTAGGAATATTATGAAAACCATAAAGATCAATGATATACCCCAAGATATTCAAGATATGTTGGATAAATATGTATATATAGTTATTAATGAGCTTCCCAAAACATTGCCACCTATGAGGATCATAACACATCATATAGACTTTGTACCTAAAGCAAGCATACCTAGCAAGGTAGAATATGACTCCTCAATACAATGTTGAGATAAAAATGCAAGTACAAGAGTTGCTTGAAAAAGGGTTATTCAAAGAAATATTGTTTCCTTATATAATTCCTATAGTGTTGGTTCCATAGAAAGAGGGTGAGTGGAAGATGTGTATTGATTCTAGGGCCATAAACAAGATCACTATAAGATATATATTTCCACTCCCTAAGATGGAGGATTTGATAGATTGCTTAGCTGTAGAAAGTTAATTTTCCAAGATTGATCTCAAGAGTGGGTACTACTAGATTATAATTAGGTGAGGTGATGAGTGGAAGAATAATTTCAAAACAAATGAAGGTTTTTATGAGTGGCTTGTCATGACATTTGCTTTGAACAATGTACCATGTACTTTTATGATATTAATGAATGATGTATTATAAGATTTCATAGGAAAGTTTGTAGTGGTTTACTTGGATGTCATACTAATCTATAGCAATAGCAAGGAGGAACATCTTCACCAGTTGGAGTTGGTCATGAGGAGGATACAAGAATAAATTTTATTGATCAACATCAAGAAGTGTTATTTCATAAAATTAGAACTATTTTACCTTGGCTTTGTCATATCACAAGGCATGCTAAAGATGGATAAGAATAAGGTTAAGGCAATCATGGATTTGCCAACACCTAGAACAGTAGGAGAGGTAAGGAGTTTTCATGGTCTTACAAATTTTTATATGAAATTAATTAAGAAAGTGGGAGATGTGCTTTTATCATAGACACCATCAAAGGAGACAAGAAAAAGTTCATGTGGAATGATAAATTACACAAGAGCTTCTAATACTTAAAGTAGCTAATCATAGAGAAGCCAATACTAGAATTTTAAAACTTCAATAAAGTGTTACAAATAGAATTTGATGCAAGTGGGGTGGTAATAGGGGCTATACTAAGCTAAGAGAGTAGACCTATAGCCTATTTCAAAGACAAGTTGAATGATGCCAAGAAGAAGCACTCATCCTATGACTTGGAGTTTGATGCAATGGTATAAGAATTGAAGAAGTGAAGGCATTATCTCACGAAAAAGGAGTTAATTATGTACACAATTAATCATGTACTTTAATTTATCTCTGATCAAACCAAACTGAACCAAAGACACATGAAATGGGTGGAGTACATTCATGATTCCACCTTCACCATCAAGTATAAATGAGGGAAAAGCAAAAAGGTTGTATATGAATTGAGTAGGAGGGTCTTATTAGTTTATGAGATTTAGTTAGATATTTTTTGGATTGATTCACTTAAATATATGTATGAGGATGATGAAGACTTCAAGGAAGCATACTATCCATGCAAACACCTAGGCACACATAAAAAGGAGCCATGGTTGGACTTTATTCTTAAAGATGGACTAATTTTCAAAGGAGTAAAGTTGTGTGTGAAAAAAATTTCTATAAGAGGAAAAAAGATCCAAGATAATCATAGTGGAAACATGATAGGACACTTTGGGCTTGACAAGCCATTGGAGTTGCTCACTAGGCACTACTCTTGGCCTAGAATGCAAGCAAAAGTGAGGAAGTATGTGTAAAAGTGCAAGACTTGTCAATTGGAAAAAGGTAAGAGAACTAATGTAGTTTTTTTATCAAACCCTATAAGTCCTAAATAGGCATTGAGAATCCATAAGTATGGAGTTTGTGATGGGATTGCCTAGGACACAAAGGGGTTTTGACTCAATTCATGTAGTTATTGATAGATTCTCTAAAATGGCACACTTCATACCATGTAAAACCACTAATAATTCCACATATGTGGAAAATTTATTTTCCAAGGAGGTAGTAAGACTTCATGGGCTACCCATGAACATTGTTTATGATAGGGACACCAAATTCCTTAGTCTTTTTTGGAGAATATTGTGGAGGAAACTGTTCACAAAATTGAGTTTCATTTCAAATTACCACCCTCAGATAGATGGAAAAATTAAAGTGGTTAATATAATATTAGGGAACCTTTGAGGTGATTATCCAAGGACCATCCCAAGTAGTGGGATCTTGTGTTACCTCAAATAGAGTTTGCTTATAATGACTCTACCAATAGGAGCAGTGGGATGAGCCCACTCTAAGTAATCTATGATATGTATCCAAGATGAGTATTTGAGGTTAAAAACATTAGTCATATGGATAAGAGTATTGTTGAAGGTGAATATTTTACATAGAAATGAAGGAGATACATGAGTAGGTAAAGTGTCACCTAGAGTCTAGTGTTTAAAAATACAAGAAATATGTAGATGTGTGTAGAAGGGAAGTGAATTTATATATTATAAACTTAGTATTGGCTCATCTCAAGAAGGAAAGGTACCCAAGGGGTGAATCCAAATATATGAAAATGAAATGATTGGTCCTTGCAAGATTCTCAAGAAGTTTGTAAATAATGCATATGAATTGGAGTTGCCTAGTAGGGTAGTTATCTCACCTATATTAGATTTTGTAGACCTATACCCTTAAAAATAAGGGATAGAAGGTGGAAAAACACTAGAGGACACAACTAAAATATGCCTAGATTGGGCAACATAGTTTCCTAAGGCTAAGACAAAAGACATGAAGTGCATATTGGAGAAGCAAGTGATCAAGAGGACTAGAGACAAGTAATACTTCATGTACCTAGTCAATTGAAAGGATAAACTGGTATAATATTACATGTGGATGATTTAACTTGACATAAAAAATCATGTTAGTATTCTGGAATCACTCATGGATAATAGTCTATGAGTTCTTTTCTCTTTCCCTAGGAGTATGATGTAGGGGCATCACTCTTAGGATGAATTTTGTATTGAATTTTGGTTTGATTTCATTAGTATTAGTCTGGAGATGTCTTGGAGGGATTCATAATTCCCAAATAATCCTTAGTTTTCAAATTGATATCTTACAATTGCATCTAAGTAGTTTGAAATTCAAATTTCATGTTTTCTCACTAAATACAATATTCAAAAATTTAAATTTCTTTTCATATGTTAGCATTGCATGGTTAAATTAATGGTTTTTTTTAGGATATTAACATTTTTTTAACACCTATAGAGGCCCCTTGAACCCATTTCAAGGGTCAAAAAAATTAAATGTATGGAAATCTCATGTTGCACTCAACTTCATGCTTGTAACTTAACTTTGTGATAGTTAGAGGTGGTTAATTTAGTTTCTTGTCATATAAAAGATAATATTTTATAATTGGGAATTGTTTTTACATGTTTTAAAGAATAAATCAATAAAAATGACTCCTATTTGAAGATTGGTGGAGACACATCCTTGTTCTTGTCTTATTTACTTTGTTTATTGATTGTATGTTTCCTTTTTGGTGAATAGATGATATTGGAAATTCATTTAAAACACTTTTTAATTTTTTTAGATTTTTTATAATATATTTTTCATAAAATAAGAATGAAACACCTAGTTCTAATATTTTTGTGACTGCAGACCCCTATGTTTTTGCATATTCTCATTATTTTACATGGATTGTGTGACTATTATAATGGAAAGAGTATTGGAAACTAATTTAAAGGATTGATGAATAATTTTTTGAGTGTGTTTTAATTAATTTTACATTTATTTAAACTTTTTTATTTTCATAGGATCTTTCATTTTCCTTCAAATTGTGACACTGGCTTGTAGGATACTCCTTTCCCTGCACAGTCAAGATGAAACAAGTTAGAAAGTGTAAAAAACGGACTAATAAAAGGTTGATAAGGGTTTGAGAAGTTGTGTAAAGGTATCACATACCATAATAAACTTTTACAGTGCCAAAAAATTCCTTAAAACACTCATAAACTAATTTTTTAAGTTCTCGAGTCATAACAGAGGTATGCAAGCCCTAAACTAGGGTTTTTGGCCATAAATAAACTTCCAACCATATAAAAATTAACAAAAGTTATATTATAATATTATTTTATATTATCTAAATGAATCACATGTTTATAGACTCGTATGGACTCCTATGTATGGTATTTAGTGTACTATGGTGTGTTTGGGATAAAAATGGCCAAATTAGCAAAGGCTTAAAGCTAAAAAGTGGGTCTAAAGGAGGAATTTGGTACTAAAATGTCAAATAGAGGTGTATTCAAATATAAGGGCCTTGAAAATTTTAATATATTCTATTAAATCCTCATAACTTTTCTATATAATCCATAAAAATTTAAAAAAAAAGGTCAGTAGGTAGGTTAAAAAGCCTAGGGAATTGTGTGGAGAAAGCAAAGTTGATACTTGAACCAAAGTTTATTTACATCACGTTATCACAATACTAAGTATTATGTGATCTCATGATGATATAGGAAACCATGTAATCCATGATACAACCAAATGGTTACTTTAAATAGTTAACATTACTAGAAAACTCTGCAAATTGTTTGCCTGTTAAGCAAAAACTAGTAACCTTATGCAGTCCATTAGGCATGGAGTCATGAAAATAATCACCATATATTATTTTAACATGATAAACACTAATTTATCTTCCTTATTCAATTCCATTTCATTCAGGATGGTAATTTGAATATGTGCTCAAGTGAATTCCATTTCTTATAGCCCACTCAGTTATTTTGGTGCTAACAAATGCCAAGGCATTATCTGATATTATGGTAGAAGGGACTCCAAACCTAGTTATAATCCTTTCATAAAATTCAATAATTTTTGCCTCATTTTTTTCTTTCAAATAAATTCCCTCAATCCACTTGGTAAGATAATCTATTGTGGTTAGTATGCACTTGTGTCCCAAGTTTGATGGTGGATTAATTACACCTATAAATTTCAATCCCCACTATGTAAATAGATGCTCTACTGAAATGGGTTAAAGAGAAATGGAAATAAAATTTTATTTTCCAATAAACAAGACTCATTTATTTAATTTATCAAACCATGTATAGTAATCCTTGAAGATACTAGGCCAATAGTAACCCCCTTTCATGATTTTGAGAGTTGTAATTCTAGAAGCATAATGCCCTCCTAAAAATACATCATAGAACTCTTCTATCAATTTATCAATTTGATTCATCTCTAAACATCTTATAATAACACCATTATTTTATCTTTTTAATAATCCACCATTAATAAGGACAAAGGGAATATGTTAAAATCTGAAATACCTTACTTTTTTGTTTAAACCTTGAGGGAACATACTAGTTTACAAGTAATGGATCATCTCTTATATCCAACTTGTAGGATATGAAGATGAAAGTTCATTTGGATCATCCTTGAGTACTAGGACAGCCTCTCCATTCTATTTTAAGTCTAATTCTGAGTGTTCACACAACCCTTTATCTCTTATTAACTTGGTTACTTTGAAGTCCACATCATATTATATCACTTTAAAGATCCAACTAGCCCTTTTCTCATTCAAATGTTTGCTCACTAAAATGTCTTTGATACTTGGCTAAAATATCATAACATTAATATTTTAATTTTAAAGTATATTTCTAAATTTTTTAGACTTTTAATAACTAAAAGTACTGGTTTTTTCAGAAAATTATATTTCATCTCATATTCTTGCAAGCCTTGGCTAAAGAAGGAAATTGGTTACTCTAACTTATCATCATTTTTTTGATTCAACAAAGCTGAAATAGTTCCCAAAATTTAAAATATATATAATATAATATATTTTTTATAAATCAAGATTTACAAGTGTAGGTACTGGGTAATGGCTTGTTTGATGGCCTCAAAGCTATTCCTCCCTTCCTTTGTCCAACTACTCTTATGATTTTTAATCGACATGGATTTTAGTTGCTTAGATAAATTTTCAAATTTAGAAATAAATCTTCTTACAATTTTGATCTTACCCAAAAATATTTGTATCCCCTTCTTGTGTTGAGGTAAAGATAATGCCAAAATGGATCTTACCCTTTTAGGATCAATGCCCAATCTTTTCTTTGAAATAACATGGCCCAAGAGCTTGCCTTTATGGACTAAGAAGATACATTTAATTTGGTTGAGATAGAACCCAAATTTCCTACACCTTTCAAAAATATTCCTAAGATGACTCAAATGATCATTAACATCCTTTGAAAACATAATTATGTCATCTAGATATACCAAGACTATCTCATTTATCAAATATTGAAAGGTCATGTCCATGGCTCTTTGAAATGTATCACCTACATTTGACAATCCAAAGGGTCTCTTCCTATAATCTTAAGTTCCTCATTGATTTGTGAAGGTTATTTATAATTGGTCCTCGTCTCTTACCAAAATCTAATTATACCCACTATAGCATTAAGAAGAGAACACCACCTAAAACCACCTAACATTTGTATAATTCTCTCCATAGATGGTGAATGGTGGTGATCTGTCATAGAATCCTTGTTTAAATCCTTGAAATCTACACACAACTTTATGCCTCCATTGTTTTTCCTCACAAGCACAAGGTTTTCAACCCATGAGGAGTGCTTGATGGGGAAGATGATACTTGACTCAGTCAACTTGGTCTACTCATTCCTCATCAAATAACCCATCTTTGTACAGATAGGCCTTTGTCATTGTCTTACCAATTTGCCATTATATTCCAATACTATAATAGCAACAATTCCTTAAGTGGTATCTTGATTCAACTAACACTTCACACACTTGTCTTCCTGCTCAAAATGAAAATAAAACAAAACAAAAGACTATGCTAGGTATTTTTTCATTGCAATTGTAAACCATTGCATGGAATTTTATAGCACACATGCACATAAAAATATAAATTTATAACTAGTTTAGAGTAAAAATTCAATGATTTAGGACATAATAAGTGTAAATATGTGGTATAGCTTTAGTGGCCTACCAAATTTGTATAGTACACATCTTAAAAAGTGCCATTTTTTCCATTCAATATTTGATGGTCACATTTGACACAAAGCTAAATAGTCAATTATACATCCCATTTTATTATCATAATTTTAATAAAACAATCAAGTGTGTAAGATTTCAACCTTCTTTCTCATTTCATTATTATTACTTGTCTTAGTCACTAACTTTTTATGTTTGTTCCAGATTTCAATGTATTATCTAGATATAATTATTATGTTAGACTAATTCATCATACATCTATCTTATGACATTTATTTATCATTCTATTATTTTCATTATACCCCAGTGTCACTAAAAAAGATAAAATAACTTGGTAAACCACTCCATCCTTTGATCACTTACACCTTCTAAGTTTTGCCCATAGGGTATGGCTTTTTTAATTTTATGGATAAATTATGATTATTTATATTTATCGATCAAAATCTAGACTTCTATTCACATCTTTATATTTTTTAGGTTTACATCCACCTTTCATATATTGGTGTGCACACCTTCATTCTTAGAATGTATAGACCTTCCAATATTTATCTTAGGGTTTGATCCCATATTTCAAATTTGATTCTCATATTTGCGCTTATCTATGTTTATTACATTATTAAATCATTATCTAAGTAGATTCATTCATGTTATTCATGCATATATATTATTCCAACTAGGAATCCTATGTATACACATTCTACTAATATAAGTGTTATATTGAGTGGTGTTATTTTTTATTTGACCGAACTTCCATTCTTTTATACTCATTCTTATTTCAAAAGAAAATGGGTACTTTAGTGATGCTCCTATTTTTAATATGGTTAATTTGAATCCTAAAAAGGATCCCAATACTAGTCACTATATTGAAAATATTGATTACTATGAGCATAATAATTTTTATGATACCAATGGTTTGAATGATGGTGATCCATGTAGAGTTTCTAGAATTGACAAATTTAGAGTAATGATCAACATGCATCCCAGATATTTAGAATATTTTTTTCTTCAATTTATATTTTTAAAATAATGAAATAGGGATAAGGAACTTATATCTAAGACTACTCCTATAGATATTCTGAATCTTTATACTCCTATTGGAGGCTTTACATATACATTGTGTAGCGAAACTAGTTCCTACAGTGATACTAATCCTTATGTGTCTCCACCTAATCCTCCACCTCTTCAGATTAATCCCACAATTCTTATACAACATAAGGCTTATATTTTTCCTCGTATCATCAATATAATGATTAATGTTCTAATAAGAACTCTTTATTATGTATTATCTATTAGTCTTGGACATAAAAGACTACTAAGCATGCCTCCATTAATACAAATGATAATTTTGTGAACGCATATAATCCTACACATAATCATAAAAAATTTAATCATTCTTAAACTCATACACCCACTGGTGCATTCTAAAAACCATTGAAACAACAATAAATTCAAGATATGTAAATTCAACTTACGCAATTATCTCAAGCATCTCAAAACCCTGATCATGTAGTTTTATCTTATTAAATACTACATGAACCATTAGATATTGAGGTTATTATTCATCATTATTACATACTCTTTTAATCCCTACATTTTATTTATATAATGGGTTTGGTGACCCCTTACATCACAATAAGGCTTATTTCACATCATACTTTGGTTTTTATCATGATGATTTACATTTCACCAAGGTTTTTCCTATAAGTCTCAATGATTATGCCTTGCATTGGTTCTATGCCATACATTTGGGCTTTGTGTTTCTATTTATTCAATTAAATAATATATTACTACCTCATTTTTATATAAAAATTAGACAAAAGATCATATTTTATCATATAGAACAAGGACATAGAGATATTGTTTTTAATTATCTGTTTAGATTCAGGTCTATGCTTATGAAAATGTCATATTAAATCTTTTATATAAAGGTTCAAAGTATTTTATCAAATAGCTTGATTTCATCACTTAAATACAAATTTGCATTTTGAACTTATCAATCTTTTGATGAACTTTTCCACATTTTCCACAACATTGAAATTAAACATTTATAGCCCAATATAATTTATCCCCTCTACATATACTACCTCAAAATATCATGGAAAATTAAAAATAAAATATAATACTAATAACACTCCTAATTTTCAAGATAATAATGATGCCAAAACTATAAATTGAATTTCAAAACCTCTTGACATGCTTGTCCTTCCACCTTTTACAAACAAATAATGATTCACAGTATTTCCCAACCTACCTAAAAAAGTGTTTAAATGCTCACTTTAATGCAAATTGGCTAATTTAACTAAGCCATATCAATTGGATAATAATCACTATTTTCCTAAAGGATATGATGACAATTAATATTGTGCTTACCATAGAGCTTCTAGACATCCCACTACTCATTACTACAAACTATGACATAAGTTTCAAGTTCTCATTAATAGTAACACTATTCAAATTGAAGGCCATAATTATATATTTAATAAATTCATCATAATTCCTAATTGATGGTTTAATTTTTTTAATAATCCTTTTAAAAATCATTATGCTTATAAAAAATATAGTGTTCATATGACAACATATATACATCATTTAACTATTCCACATGATAATGAGATTTTTAAAATTATTGGAATAGTTTTTGGATCTCAACATAAAACACCTTATATTACATTTCACGAACATAATATACCACATGAGGATTCAAAACATAGTCCACTTTACATAAAATATTTTATTGATTACTATTCTTTGATCAAACATGGCATTATGTTTCACCAAAAATCTAGTGAAAATATAATTTCAATGTGATTCCTAGCTATTTGAGGTTATAATGAGTGATATTTACTTCGTACAACTATGATACTTAAGATTATTGAAAAAAATACATGTACACCCATATGTGGTATTAATTTACTAGTTATAATAAACTCTTATACCCTATTAGTATTTTTATATGTAGTTATAAAAAATGGTGAATATAATTTATGCTTAGATTCTAATAACTTAATAAAATGAGATAATTACATTTTACACTACATCATTGTCTCAGGTTTATTCATATAACTAAGTACATAACATTAGTTTAAAAAAATGTGAGCTACCTATCTAACATCTGATATCTGTTGGAATAATGAATATTTAATCTTACCTAGGGTTAATAGGTTAAGCTATTTATTACCTAGGGTTAATTTTATTTACCTGGGTTAATTTATTTTGTTGTTGAGAATCTCTCAAAAATATATTTGTTCGTAGTATGTGAAAACAAATAGTTTGTTTTCTCTATTTTGTAATCACAAACAAATAGTTTGTTGTCGTGAAACAAACTATTTGTATTATATATACTTTACAATCTATGAGAAAATAAAGAGATATTAATGAGAGAATATAGAGAATTTATAGGATTATCACCTATTTTTTATGTGAGAAATTTATTTTATTCTCTGGTATTATTTGCAGGTTATTTGTTGTGGGTTCTTTCTCCTGGATTGATCTTGTGGATCCTGTGTATCTCCTGCTCATTCTTTCATGGTATCAGAGCTTGGAGTTCCAGTTGAAGATCCTCTTCCCTAAAAATTTTTCATCTATTAACATAGTCAAAAACATTATTTTATTGATGTGTTACAGATATTTGTTATTCTCTCACATTCTGGTTCTTGTTTACAATTTTTTTTGGAAATTTCTGTACTTTATACTCATTTATGACCATACAGATTTCGAAAACCAAAATTTTTTTTCATAAGGGCATAGAAAATCAAGTTAGGAATCCATTTCAACTTGAATTTTTTTATTTCATACTGGTCGTACATCTCTTTCATTCAAAAATTGGTTGATTGGTTCCTTTTGATAGACTGGAGTACCTATACGATTTTCTAATGTGGCAGATCATACGGTCGACTTTTTTGAAATATGAGACCTATTCATGAAAGTTGACTATGCTAGCTTTCATTATATATAAATTAATATGGATTTGGACCAGGCCATACAACGTTTTGGAAGGTTACAATAGGAATTAAAAAAATTGTTTTTGGTCTGTAGCATAGCCGTATGGTTTTCTCCATTTTGAAAGCTTTATGCTGCATAAAATCAAAATCTAAAAATTTTATGTGTTAGCAGACTTCCCAAGATTTCATTTCCAGCTAAGAAGTATGGATTTGGATTAGGCCATACAGTCCTTTGGGCAGATCCTATGGAGCCAATTCTGCATTTGCTTGGAGGTGTTTTTCCTTGGCCATTATTTACAAAATTCCTCAGAAATTTCCCTAATCACCACACCTTGCTGGAACAAGAGATTATTTTTGATAAAGCCAAAGATTATTCAGCATTTATTTCACATATGTGAGTCATTTTGGCTTTTTTTTTTAATTTCTTAATTTTTAGTGGTTTAAATGCAAGTCTCTAGCTTTAAAAGTACAAATTTGACTTTGTTAAAGTGGCTAGAGGTATTTTGTTAAAAATTTGTAGGGAGGAAGTCCTGGGGTCAAATCCATCTACATTTTTTTTTGCATAAAGCCATTTTTTTTAAATTTTTTATAAGCTAAGGCTAAAAAAAAAATCATCGAGAGACATTCAATTATAACAGGAGGGGTGTTTTGAGAAAAATTGAATGTCTAGGTTGTTCTTGTCAAAATCATCAACTTCTTTGAGAATGGAATCCCAATTGTTTGAACCCCTAAATTCCAAAAATTACCATGTTTGGAAGCCAAAAATCCAACAACTCCTTCAATCAAAGGACTTATGGAGAATTTTTTCTGAAACAACACCTGTGGCATTCACCACTGAAAAAGACAAATATGCATATGGTTGTAAGCAAGTTGAGGCTCTTAGATTAATTTTCCTCAACGTCTCAGATAATCTTCAATTTCACATTGCAGATACTACAACACCAAAATAGGTATGGGAAAAGTTTAAAAACCTATTTGGCAAAGTTAATGAGTTTAAAATTTTGCAATTAGATGCAGAATTGAGTACTCTCTCTCTCCATAAGATTTCCCTTTAATAGATGAATTCTTGGTAAAATTCAAATGTATAAAGTCACAGTTGAAAGCTGGTGACAATGATAAAAGTGATCAGGAGTGCATTTTCATGATTTTTTTGAAGTTGAAAGGACCATATAGTTTTTTTTCCTCTACTTTTTATACTATGATGGATACATTAGGTGATGAATTCAAATGGCCTTCCTTTGAAATTTTTTGTGAAAGATTGACTAGGGAGCAAACAAAATTAATGGCCTTAGATGCTCTACCTAGTCCTAGTCATGCTCTAGTTGCTAATTATTCTAAAGGAAAACTTCCGCCTAAGTCTAGACAAAAGCAAGCACCTTCATATAACCCTCCAAAGTTCACCACCCAAACACCTCGTCATTCTAAATCTACTAAGACCAAAAAGTCCTTTAAGAAAAAGAAGAAAACATTTTGTCCATGTAATTTTTGTGGTGGTCCTAATCATGATGAAAGTAGATGTTTTAATAAGATGGAAGCATTAGAGGTAGCAGTCAGACAACACAAAATTACCATTCCATCTCCATCTCCTTCCACTTCTCCTGCAGGAAAAGGGAAAGCACTTTCAGCCAGGGCTATATCTTCATGTCATGATTAGTGGATTTTTGACTCAAGTGCTTCTCATCATCTCACAAATTCTAAGGATCTATTGTCTTATCTTACAAATTGTAGTACATCACATATTGTTATGGGTAACTCCTCACACATTGAAGTTTTGGGATCTAGTACTATTGACAAATGGGATGGATGTTTTAACAATGTATTTCTTGTACCCTAAATCTCTTCTAATTTTCTCTCTGTATATAAAATATTTAATTCTAGTAATGGTAAAATTGTGGAGTTTACTTCACATAATGTTGTAATAAGAGAATGTAATGATACTAGAGAGATAGTTGTTATAAGTATAGCAGACCATACTGCAAGACTCTATACTTTTGATAAGTTTGAGTCTTTTATGTCTTTCGGTTCTTCACTTATAGCACATGGTAATAATCTCAAAAAATTGTGACATGAGAGATTAGGACATTTGAGTTATGGATATATACAACAAATGAGTACAAAACATCTTGTAAAAGGCCTTCCTAAGGTCTCATGTATTGATGGTGTGTGTCCTAGTTGTCTAGTTGGTAAATAACACCAGGACCCATTTCTAGTTGGTAAGGCCACACATGAAAATGCACCCTCAGGGTTGGTTCATAGTGATTTGATGACTTTTCCAACTCATTCTTTTTTAGGGGCTAAATATGTGCTCACATTCATTGATGATTTCACTCGTAAAACTTGGGTATATTTTCTCAAGTTGAAAAGTGAAGTATTTGAGACTTTTACGGCTTTCAAAGCCTTTGTTGAAAAACAATCATCTCTTCCTCTTAAGAAGATATGCACTGACAATGGAGGGGAATATGAAAAAAATGATTTCTATGATTTTCGTATTGAGCATGTGATATAGCACCAGTTCACTGTACCACACACTCCTCAACAAAATGGTGTAGCAAAGAGGAAGAATCAAACATTGAAAGAGATGGCTACTTGTATGATTCACTCTAAAAATTTGGGTCCACAATATTGGGCTCAAGCTATAAATTGTGCAAACTACATTAAAAATTGTATGCCTCACAAAGTTGTGCAAAATATGACACCTAAAGAAGCTTGGTTTGGGATAAAGCCTAATATTTTAGATTTTTGCATCTTTGGGAGTCAAGTATGGGCATTTGTTCCTGATGACAAACATAAAGCATCAGAGAAGAAATGCCAACCACTCATTTTTGTTGGCTATTGTGAAGATGTAAAAGCCTACTATATTTTTGATCCTGTTACACATGATGTGTTGTTTTGACAGGATATTCAAGTTGATGAGCTATCCACTCCACAGGACTGTACATCTATTTCTTCTTCTCCCCCTCCTTCTACTGAGGATAGTGAGGATTTGCTTTCTATTGTTGATTATGACGATGTTGCACTTGTTTAGCCACCACAACCATCTTCTTCACCACCTTTGCCCAAGTGGGCAAAGAGCACTCTACAGGCAGTTGGTTGTTTCATTGGTGATCCATCGGATTCTCGTCACACTCACTTAGACATCTGGTGTTGCTCTATTGGGAAAAGCTTATACAGATGATCCAGTGTTGATTTTTGAGGCCATTGGTATACCTAAGTGGGATGTTGCAATGTATGATGAGTATTCTTCATTGATGAAGAATGATACTTGGGATCTTGTCCCTCTTCCTAAGGGAAGAAAACTTGTAAAATGTAAATGGGTGTATATGATGAAATATGCTACAGATGGATTAGTAGATAAGTACAAAGTTAGATTAGTAGCTAAGGGATTTTCATAGGTTGAAGGAGTTGATTACTATGAGACCTTTTCCCTTGTAGCTAAGATGGATTCTATTTGACTTTTACTCTCTCTTGCTGCTTCACATTCTTGGTTAGTTCTTCAGATGGATGTGAAGAGTGATTTCTTGCATGGTTATGTCCATGAGGAGACCTATATGGAGTAGCCTCTAGGATTTGTGCAAGACTCATCATTGGTTTGTAGACTCTACTGTTCTCTTTATGGCCTTAAAAAATATCCTAGAACTTGGTACGAGAAGATGGATAGTTTCTCTTTTGAGTTCTAGTTTTATTCATTGTGAGTCAAATCACAATGTATACATCCTGAAGCAAGGTGAGGAGCTTGTCATTTTGGTTTTGTATATTGATGATCTCATCCTCACTGGCAGTTTAGATTCCTTGATACATGACATCAAGGACAAGTTGGCAGATAGGTTTGATATGACAGATCTGGGACTTCTACATTATTTTCTTAGTCTTCAAGTTTTTTTTAGTCTTCTGAGGGCATCTCTATTAGATAGCAGATGTATAAAATAGATCTTCTTCATCAATTTTGCATGGATGATTGTAAGCCTACCCCCACTCCATATCAGTCAGGTATTGTGTTGTCTACCACTTGTATGACTCCTCTTGTTGATTCAACTTTATATAGGCAACTTATAGGTAGTCTTTTATACCTGACTCATACCCATCCCAACATCACATTTGCTATGAACCTTGTCTCTTAGTTCTCCAATGAGCCTCATGAGAGTCATTAGCAAGTAGCCAAGCATATTTTGTGCTACATTCAGGGCACCACTCACTTTGGTATACATTACACACCACAGAGCTCTACACAGCTTGTTGGATACATTGACTCTGATTGGGCTAGTGATGCTGACACTCGCAAGTCCACTTGTGGATTTGCTTCCATACTTGGTTTAGGTCTAGTTGCTTGGGCATGCAAAAAGTAGACTTTTATTGCATTGTCCTCTACTGAGGCTAAGTATTGAGGTGTTGTCAAAGCTAGTCAAGAGACACTTTGGCTTTGATAGTTGCTTGGAGAGTTTGGCTTCACACAGCAGGGTCCTACTACTCTTTGGTGTGACAACCAAAGTGTGATTTCTATTTCATGCAATCATGTTGAGCATCAGAAGACAAAACACATTGAGATTCACATGCACCTCATTTGACATCTTATTCAGGATCGAGTTCTTTCTTTGGATTTTGTGTCTACAACTGAGTAGATTGCAGACATCTTTAGTAAACCTTTGGCTTCTCCTTGTTATCTTTAGTTGCAAGCGATGATTTGGGTGAAGGAAGTTGTCCTTGGGGGGATTTCCCATGAAGTCCTTCCTTTATTTTTCATATATTTTGATTGGTTTGTACATGGGTACCCTATCAGGCCTAATAGCCGGGACCCATCTTTATTTGTCATTCTCCCTATGTTTTGCTTAAGGGAGGGTGTTGGAATAATGAATATTGAAGCTTACCTATGGTTAATAGGGTAAGTTATTTATTACCTAGGGTTAATTTCATTTACCTAGGTTAATTTATTTTATTGTTGAGAATCTCTCAACAATATATTTGTTCGTAGTATGTGAAATTAAATAGTTTGTTTTCTCTATTTTGTAATCACAAACAAATAGTTTGTTGTCGTGAAACAAAATATTTGTATTATATACGCTTTACAATCTATGAGAAAATAAATTGAGATTAATGAGAAAATATAGAGAATTTATAGGATTATCACCTATTTTTTAGGTGTGAGAAATGTATTTTATTCTCTGGTATTATTTACAGGTTATTTTTTGTGGGTTCTTTCTCCTAGATTGATC
>JARHVA010003889.1:672500-702500 GCA_037957365.1 Torreya grandis | reverse complement strand
AAACAAATAACATGTTGACTATTGTGACAATCACACTCCTATTTATTTATAAGAAACAAGGACCCTCTTTTATCTTGAAAGGATATGTGAATTTATTTTCACTATGTAAATGAGGTTCAATTTGCATGGTAACCCATATAAGTTTTAGTTTTATTTAAATTGGCCACATAATAACCTTGTGAAAACCCTAAGTTACTTTGTGGGCACTTTCATATAAACAAATTCAAATGGGTTGTTCTTTATTTCACATACGACATCCACATAATTAAAGTTAAAAAGGCTCACACATTTTATTCACTCGATAACTTAGCAACCAACAAAACCAATCACAAAACCAGAATATATAATCCTAATATATCCATGGAGTCAACTTATAATTTAATGTTTGATCACACTTTTTAATGTCATGAATCTATTGTTGATTGATGGCCACCATATGTTCAATTTTAAATTTTAGGTTTTCTTAAGTGATGCGTGAAAAATGGTTTATATTCTAATTTTGATCATTTTATATTGATTGATATAAAATATATTGAATGTTAGTGTGATCATTTTTTTATCTATTAAAAAATAGGTGCATGGAATTGTATAGAAAAATTAATAAGTTAAAGGATCCATGATAGCTAATTAAAAAAATGGGATATTATGACACCATGAGGGTGTGGCCAATAGAGGATCAAAAAAAGTTATCTTTCACTTTTATGTCATAGTTTGATAAAATATATGTATGTTAATATTATGGATATAATTGTGACTTATTTATTTCTTTGTGTATAGAAAAAGAGAGAGAGGAAAAGAGTATATAGTGAATTGGATATATCAATGCATCCATGGAATTGAAAAAACTATTTGGTGAACACATAAACTCCATGAATCCATGAACCTAATGAAAAAATTATAAATAAATGGATAATTTTTTAAAAAAAATACAAAGAATGAAATTGAAGCAACTCATTAGTCTGTGAATGTGAAGAAATTATGGGTGGCCATGCATCTCACTATGATTGGCCACGAGATAAGAAAATGAGTATAAAGATTTGGATGTAAGTGAGAGGTAAATACATGGACATAAAAATGGTATGAGGAAAATTTATTAATTATATAAACCCACAAGTGACAAAAGTGAACTCTACTAGCACATGACTCTATGGTCAATAAGAAGGTACCATGTCTTATTCTCATTAGATATTGGAAAGGGTAGAGAATTCAAAAAAGGATCATTGTTAGATTGGGCCATAATAAAGGATTAGGTCTTAATAGGATTGAATGCATGAATAAATTACATGTTGTAGAAGAAAAATCAAACATGAGCCAAGAAGAAGATTTTTAATCAACAATCGAAAGATTGAGAAACTAGCATTAGCATCATTTAACCATTAGCCAAAATATCTTTAGTAAAGGTACATATATAGGTGTAATATATAAATTATTACACATCCTTATGAATTCATAATTATCTTCCCTAATGATTTAAAAAGACACATAAGTAAGATAAATAACATGTGTAGGGAAAAACCATTAAATGGAATAAAAACCTATGCTAACACCCCCCTTAAGCATCGATAGCTTAGGTGGGTAATGGAATTAAGTCCTAACACATAAGCTTGATAAGTTACCCAAGTACATATAAATCCCCATAAAATAATAAAGAGAAGACCCCAACGCCTAGAACTAGAGAGGGAGACAAGGAACTATAAATACCTATCAAAATATGAGTAATGTTGATGGTGAGATCCTCTACTTGAAGACTAAAAAAGGTCCATAGACATTGAAAAACATTTATTCCCATTAAAATAGGAATAAAAATGACTAATTTAAAAATCTATCCATTCCACCATGGAATATGAAGGTAGCAGTATCAATATCTCTAAACATGGTGCAAATATGAAGTACGACGAGGTCTTGAAACATCATGCACAAGAACTGAAGGCAATTCCATTGAAGTGAATGTGTTATAATAATGACATGAAACATTTAATGAAATAATTTCCATGTGAAGTGAACAACACAAATCAATAACTCTCAAAACTGAAGACTAGACTATAGATGAAGAATGTAGATCTACACAATTAATATCTACAAGAAAATATGAGTTACCTAGTCTCTCAATAAGTGCACTCACATTATCAATGAATATGATATGATCCTATAAATAATAAATATGTTATTCCTTTTTTAGATAAACATTTTTTATTGAAACACATGTATATTCTATAAAATGATAACTAAGGTCTAGTAGAAACTCACCCACTAGTGGTGGCTCAACAAAAGGAAGACCACTATCCATCTACAATGACTCATCACATGAAATGGGAGTAGTAATATTGAGTACAATAATCTATGAAGAGATAATAGGTGTTGGATATTTATCATGATGATGTCATGGTTTTATCATGGAGGTGTCCTTATGAGTGGATGAAGAGCCTTGATAGTCTATATAACAATGACAAAGTGTGTAATGTGTTTGTTCCTATATGCTTAAATGAGGCTTGGTTGATCCTTAGTGTTGACATGGTTATAGATGCTCAAGGGTGTGTTTGGTTATTTGAGCATGTGAAAGGGGTCCTATCTGATGTTTAGAATGCTTTGAGAAATTATATCCATAAGTGGAAGTCATCTAGTTGATCATAGTTTTCATCTAGACACTTTGGGTGTAGTGTCAAAAAATCTAAGTAGACAATTTGATGGTGTCAGTATTACCATGTGGGAATGAGTCAAGAGGATATGGTGATATGATTGTGATCACATTAGTCCATAGTTGTTAGAACCAAATCTCAATTCATGCATCAAAGCATGATCAAAGATATGATGGTGAAAATTTGGCTTCTTAGTAAGAATTCATTATTTCCAATCCTTAGCCAAATTTGTAATGTGGCCAAAAAGAGCTAAGTAATCATGTTGATGAGGTTAGCGTTCACACATGTAGATGTGCCAAGATAAAATTATCATATCGTTTTGTTCAGTTTTGTACCTAGTTTATTTTTGATAAATGTTAGATCATGCATTGAAGTGAGTCAAAAGTTATGCATATGCAAAGTTGGGTTCCCAGGTAGTTTGACTGTGTTTTTCCATAGTCAATTTTTCAATATGGCAGGAAGATCTGAGTGATATTTTTTATGGTGTTATAAAATGAACATGTAAAGGTTTAAAGAGAAACTGATCATATGGTTTATTTTGTTTTGAGCAAATATTATTTACACTAAATATAAGATCATGTATTGAAGTGAAACAAATGTTATGCAAGTTAAAATTTGGCCTCTCAAGTAGGTTTTCACATAGTTTTCTTGGTGACATAAGTTTTTTAGAAGGCATTATAATGGCATTATAACTCACTTATGTGAGGGTTATAGGATTAGTGTGTCACATGGTTGGATTATCTTATGTGAGGAGATCATCTGGTCGAAATTCAAAATCCTACATCAAAGTGTAGAATAAGTTATTAAGGATGAAGAATGGCTACATAGGCATATCGAAAGGGCATCCATAGTCATTTTTGAAAGTGTTAAAGCTCAAGCAAGATCAACAGTGCCCATTGCTCCAAAAATTAAGGAAGTAGTGAAATGAATAAAAGTGAATGATGTTTAATGATTAATCAAAGTTATAGGATAAGGATAAAACAATTATTGTGTGTTCATACAAATTGATCAAATGGTGCGCATTGATTTTTAAATACCTAGCTAATACACAAAGATCGATGAAGTGCATGGATTCAACATTATAAGATTGCATAAGATGAGGTCAATGTGACTGAGGTTTAACATCTACAAATAGGTTTCTATGTGTTAAACATTGGAAGAGATTGATGGTGAATATTTAATCTAAACTAAGAAGACATGATATTTGAGCATTGTGTTTTAAGGCTAATTATGACTGCTTGTATTTGAGTATTTGAATTTGTAAAAGAAAAAATAGTGTCTAGTTTTTGGGTTATAACTTTTGATCCAGGATCAATTTACTCATGTGGTAAAAATAAAAGTTTTAGATAACTCCAAGATGCATCTAAAAATATGGATTTGAACATCTAAAAGTATGATCAGATAAGGATATGTTTCTTAAAATAACTATGTTTCCTTATATGTTCTATAAGTGACCTAAGAAGGATATTTGAGCTTATGTTAATGTTGTTTCAATGTCTCTTAATGTATTATATATTTAAGAGTGTTATATAATAAATTTACTCTATGTGAATTTTAGAGGTGTGATCAATCTATCTAGAGTACGAACAATGCTTAAGAAATTGACTATTTGTTTAGGAATGGTGTTCCTATGCATAAGGTCTCTATTTGAGGTGTGTGAGCATATGCAAAGGTAAGATAAGATGATTGAAATAATTTTAGGATGTTGAAGGGGACACAAAGAGTGGACCCATATATTTGAAAGTGGTCACGTTTTCTTTTTTTTTTGATGGTGTGTTAAATGGGTGAATAGGTCTCCATGAGACCTATAAGAGCTACAAAGGCCTTATTAAAAGGTGTAGTTTCTTAAGGGTGACCCATAGATGCTATAGCCAACCTATGAATATTGTATTGAGACATTTATTCATGTGATATATGCCTTAATGGGTTAGGTATGCCTTAAGAGATAAGGCATTTCTAATGGCCAACCAAGGTTGTGATTATCAAGATTGCTTTATAAATAGTGGAACCAAAGATAATGGGTTTGAGATTGTAAGAGAGAGACTTGGAGAGTTTGGAGAGATGCTTGTGTGTGTATTTTATGTATCAAAGTATTATTATAGTTCTCTAAATATGAGTTGAAGATAATAATGTATTGAGGACTATTTGTATGACTTATTGGTCATAATTCTTTCGGTAGACTAGTGTGCTTGATGTTTGACTTAGAGTGAAGGTGAAGTGTGATAAGAAGAGGTCCATCATCAGGTGTTGTAGACATCAGTTTAGAGGTGGATGTGTTCATAGGTTTTATTATGTTATCTTAGCATCTAAGGTGTTTATAGCCTCCTTGTCAGGTAAAACTTGATAAAAGTTCTGGTTGTTGTTTCAGCTCAGCTAGACAGGTGTGACAACACCTTGTGGGATTACAGTCTCACTAAATAGGGATTGTAATTCTTTGATCATGTATACATGGTCTAAATTGGATCTTGTTATTATAGGATAGTATTCCAATTTTAAGTTCTAGTGTATTTTATTCCCCAAGAGTGTTTCCCACATATGTCATGTTTTATGTGATTGATCTTGCATTATCTCTATTTCTCATTGCTATGAAAGTTGTATATGCTTCATGAATGCTTGTGGTAGCTGATTAAGAATTTGTAAAGATAAAAATTTAATTTAGACTATTTTGGCTCACCTATTTACCCCTCCCCCCCCCCCGCAATTATTTTGCCTCTAATAATTGGTATCAAAGCAGGTCCCTTGGTAAAGGCTTAATAACTTGAAGCTGATTTAAGGTACAATATGGGTAGCCATCAAGGAGGTTTATCTACTAAGAAAGCACCAATGTTTAATGGATATAATTATGCCTTTTGGAGTGTAAATATGAGGACATTTATTATTTCCATAGGGTTTGATATATGGTAATATATTCTACATGGTTATGTTTCTCATATTACACTTCCATTTAGTGTTGTAGATAAGAAGTTATTTGAGAACAATTTTAAGGTGATGAATGATATCACTTGTGGTCTTTCAGAGACTAAATACATCAAGTCAATCCATGGTAAATCTAGTAAAGAGATATGGGACAAAATTAAGATCATTCTTGAAGGAGATTAAAAGGTCAAGCTTGTTATGTTACAAACTCATAGAAGGTAATTTTAAAGTCTCAAGATGAAGGAAGAATATTTTATGGCGTCCTTTCTACAAGATTTGATGAGACTATGAATATCATCAAATTTCTTGGAGAGAATATTTAAGAAGAAACTATAGTCTAAAATATATTAAGGTCTATATCTCTTAAGTTTGATGTAAAGGTATCTACTATAGAAGAGAGTCATGACCTTACTCAGTTGAAGATAGATCAATTGCATGGCACCCTTACTACATATGAGATGATAATAAATGATGATATACCACCAAAGAAGGAATCTACATTCAAGACATATATGAATCCTAAGAGGAAGTTCCAAGATAATAAATCCAAAGAGCATGGGATATCTGACATTAATGAGGATAAACTAATTGCTTCGATTACTAGGAAATTAAACACAGGTTCAAGGAAGTATAAGGGTAAACTACCATTCAAATGTTTCAAGTATGGAGAGATATGACATTTTGATTAAAATTTCCCTCATAATCATGAGAATAATGATAATTAAGAGCATGGTGAAGGACAAGATGAATACAAGAAGACATACAAGAAGAAAGGATTCAAAAAGTTTAACAACAAGAAGTCTTTCAAAAACAAGAAGAGTCTCTACACCAAAGAAGATTATAGCTCATCAGATGAGAGGAAGACGATGACACAGAACATGAAAATGAAGATGATTATCCTATTGAAGATGAATCTTTGTTCATGGATGAGGAAGGAAGTTACTCACATCAGAAGGTGTCTACTTTAAGTGATTTAGATAATGATAAAGATGAGGTGGGCTGCGAGACTATTTTGATAAATGCTCTTGAACAAATGAATATTGAGAAAAAGATAAATAAGAGGATAAAATATATCTCAAGGACTATGAGGACAAATTTAGTATATTTGAGGCAAGATTGTTTGAAGATTCTAGGGAGCATGAAGGTGTTGTCATGTTTCTTAATTTTAAGTTAAAATCTATGTCTGAAAGTTTTAAGGTATGTTTCTGAAAATGAGTCTTTAAAATCTAAGTTAGATAAAACAACTAGTAAGGTGAAGACATTTATGAGACTTCAAAATATCTCATGTGATCTATAAAATTTTTGAATGATCAAAAGCATGCTATTGATAGAACCGGTATTGGATATGAATAAGAATAAAATAATTTTACTCAAGAAAAGATGAATACTAATGTGAACCAAGACAATCATATTTTGAAGATAAATCATTAAATAAGGACTAAAGGTGCTGATAGAATGAAAATAAATCAAATAAAATAGTCAAATTCCATGTGGTATGCAAGATTCAATTGTTCCTATTATACATGTAATCAATTTAGTCATAGGGCTAAAGAGTGCAAGAGACTTGTTAAAAATGAATTTACTTCGGAATATGATGGGGGTCATTAGTAAAAATGTGTGAAGAGAATCAAATGCTTTAACTATCTTGATGTGGGACACTTTGAAAACCATTGTTCACATAAAAATAGACAAGATGAGTTCTCTTCAAAAATGGGAGGTTATTTTGTTTGTCAAGACATAGGACACATTGTAATTTTTTGTTCAAATAAGGTAAGGTAAGATATGTTTCTTTCAAAAGGTATGGTGTGTTACAATTGCGAACAGAGACGTAACATTGTTATACTCTTCAAGTAAAGGGTTAAAACATAGAATATATTTAATCAAGCTCTTAGATTTAAGAAGGTAAGTTATCACATGGAAGCCAAAGGTGACAATTGTGAGTCATGATAAGACTGCAAGTCCAAGTAAACTTTTTGCTATGGTGGAGAATGCTTCAGAAGTTGAATAGTACCAAGAGGCATCATTGTCTAATCATGTTGAGAATGAATAGATCAAGATCAAAGAAAATACCAAGGTCCTGGCTAAAACTACTCTTGAGGTATGAATGGATCCATGTGAACATCCTACTATTGATGAACATGTATCATGCAAAGAATTTCAATTGTTTGTGACTAATGAAGAGGTCTCAAGTTATAAGGAAGATTGTATAGATGAAAAGGTATGTAATGAATATTTTTTGTCTCCATGTATTATCAATCCAATTCTAGAATCAAAACAACTCCTCATATTCCTTCTTCTCCTTGGTCATCTAATACCTATAGTTTACTCAGTTTTTGACTTAAGGGCAAGTAGGCCTAAAAATGGACTATATGAAGTATTTGTTCCTAATAGTTTGGAATCTCAAATCTTGATCCAAAAGTTTTTTATCAGTGTCTCCAAGTGTGAAATAAGTTTCATAGGTGTGTATGGACTAGAAGGAAGTTTGTTGACCCCAATTATTTTGAGTTTCTACGGTTTTGGGCTATGCTAGAAAATTAGTTTACCTTATGATTTAAGGTCTGATTCTTCTTTATATGTTGAATGGGATAAATGGGTATTCAAATCAAGGTTCACATAGATATGAATCTTTTTGACTCTTAAGTTATTCACGTTTCTATCAATATGGAGGGTTAGTTTGCTAGTAAGTTTGTGAAGGAAGTATGTTGCATAAGATGTGTCTAGTTATGAAAATTGGTTTGCTTGAGGGGGCATATGAGAGTGTTTAAGATATTAATTTTTAGGTCCTTAATATGTGTCTACTAAAAAATTTGTGCTCTGTAAGTTCTAGGTAGGGCTATAAGTAGGCTAGACAGGCCTAGTTTGAAGAAGAGTGTTTTTTCCTTAGTTTCTCCAAAAAGAGAAAGTTATGTGTGTTCCAAGGTGATTTCTCAAAAAAAAATTGTGCATGGCATGAATCTATATTGATGCTCCCCATGGTATCTTGAGAGAGAACACTGGTTAGTATACGTGGTGATTCTTCATGGTATATGGAGATCTGAAGATGCTCAGAAGGTGCAATGGCTCAAATATCTTAAGGGAAGTACCTCTTAGATATTTCTTGGTGAGTTCCATAAAATTTTATTATTTTTTTTTACTCTTTATTCATTATTTGTAGTGCTTGGTTGAAGAGAGTGGTGGCATGGAGCAAGATGAAGTTTTTCAAGGCAAGAAGTGGAAGGCTCAAGGCAAGGGGGAGTTTTCATCAACTTTATAAGATGGTCCTTTCCTATTTGGTATTCCTTTCAAGTCCTCAGAATCATTTGACACCCACTTTTTCATTCTGTCAAAGGGGCATAAAGTTTCATTTATGTAAAGTTCTTGTTGTGGGTGTGTTTGAAGAGAGAGAAGTTGAGTTGTATACTGCTATATATGATGCGTGTTGACATCAATGACAAAGGGGGAGATTGTTGGAGATTTTTCATGATGATTTCATGTTTGTGTCATGGATGTATCCTTAAGAGTGGATGAAAAGCCTTGATAGTCTATGTAATAATGAGAAAGTGTGTAATGTGTTTGTTCTTGTATGCTTGAAGGAGGTTTGGTTGATCTTTAGTGTTGACATTGTTAGAGATGATCAAAGATGAGTATAGTGATTTAATCATCTGAAAGGGGTCCTATCTAAAGTTAATAATGCTTTTAGTGGTTATATACATAAGTGGAAATAACTTGGTTGATCATATTTTTCATCTAAAAACTTTGGGTGTAGAAAGTTTAATGACATCACCATTGCCATATGGGAATGAGTCAAGAGGATTTGGTAATATGGTTGTGATAAAATTAGTCCCTAGTTATTATGTACCAAATATCAAATTATGTGTCAATTTTTGTCAAATATATGAGGGTACAAAGCTGACTTCTCAATAAAAATTCATTATTTTCTCATACTTGGCCAAATTTGCAATGTGTCTAGAAAGAGACGAGTAAGCATGTTGATGAGGTTATAATTCACACATGTGGAGGTGTCAGGGAAAAATGATCATATGGGTTTTTTTAGTTTTTTACCTAGTTTATTTTCACTAAATTTTAGATCATGAATTGAAGTGAGTCAAAAGTTATACATACACAAAGTTGGGCTCCCAGGCAGTTTGTCAATGTTTTTCCAATTAATTTTGCAATATGGTAAGAAGAGCTGAGTGAGATATTTTATGGTGTTATATCCTTCACATGGAAGCGTTTCAAGATAAATTGATCATATGATTTTTTTCAATTTTGAGCATACATGATTTTCACTAAATTTGATATCACGCACTGAGTGCAACAAATGTTATACATGCTCAAAGTTGGCCTCTTAGGCATGTTTTGACATAGTTGTCTTTGTGACAGAAGTTTTTTAGAAATAATTTTAATGGCATTATATCTTGCACATCTGAGGGTTCTAGGAGGTGTGTCACATGGTTGGATTTTCCTATGTGAGGAGATCATCTAGTCTAAATTTGAGATCTTGCATCGAAGCACAAAATAAGTTATTAAAGATAAAAAATGGATACTCATGCATATTGAAATGGTCACCATAATCATTGTTTAAAGTGTTAAATATTGAACAAGGTCAATGGTATGCATTGATCTAATAATTTAGAAAGCATCAAGATGAGGAGAGGTACATGATGTTTAATGACTAAGCAAAAATATAGGATAAGGATCCAATAGTGAGTGGGTGTTCATACATATTGATTGAAATCGGGAGCATTGATTTTTAAAGACCTAACTGATCCACAAAGATCAATGGAGCATGTGAAGTCAACGTTATAAGATTACAGGAGATGAGGTCAATGTGACTAAGGTTTAATGTCTAATCATTGGTGTCTATGAATTAAATATTGGAAGAGTTCGATGGTGTGTATTCGATCTGATATGAGAAGACACAAGATTTAAGCTTTGTGTTTGAAGGTTAATTGTGATTGTTTATATTTAAAATTTTGAATTTGTAAAGGAAAAACTAGTGTTTGGTTTTTGGGCTATAACTTATGATTCAAGATGAATTTGTTCATGCAGTAAAAATTGAAGTGGTAGAGGACCCCAACATGTATTTAAAAATATGGATTTAATGATTTATAATTATGTCAAGACAAATATATAGTACTCCAGAGTTGATTATGTTTTCATATATGTTTTACATATGACCCAAGAAGGATATTTGAGTTTGTATTAATGTTATTTCGATGTCTCTTGATGTCTTAGCTATTTAGGAGTATTATAAACTCCATGAGGTTATTCTATGTGGATTTTAGAGG
The DNA here is from genome assembly GCA_037957365.1 of Torreya grandis. Classification (NCBI taxonomy): domain Eukaryota; kingdom Viridiplantae; phylum Streptophyta; class Pinopsida; order Cupressales; family Taxaceae; genus Torreya; species Torreya grandis. Next base: position 691,678 of record JARHVA010003889.1, on the reverse strand, counting down.
TGTGATTAATCTATATTGAGTATGATTAATGCTTAAGATGTTGACTATTTGCTCAGTAAAGGTTTTCCTATGTATAAGGTCTATGTTTGAGTTGTTTGTGTATATGAAAAGGTGATCTAACATGAATGTGATAATTTTAGGATGTCTAAGAAGATATAAATATTGGACCCATGTATTTTAAAGTTGTCATGTTTTCTTGTTTTGTTTTATGGTGTTGATAAATGGTGAATATGTCTCCATGAGACCTATAAGATCTACAAGGGCCTTATTAAAATATGTAGTTGCTTAAGGGTGACCCATAGATGCTATGGCCAACATATGAAGATTATATTGATCTATTTTTTTATTTTAGAGATTCCTTAAGGGCTAAGGACTACCTAATGGTTGACCAACGTAGTGATTCTCAAGATTGCTATATAAATAGTGAAACTAAAGATGATGGGTTTGAGACTGTAAGACAAAGACTTGGAGATATTAGAGAGAGGATTGTGTGTGCATTTTTATGGAGTGGAGTATTAAAGTGAATTGAGGATGAGTTGAAGAGAAAAATAGATTGAGGACTATTTTTATGACATATTGGTAATAATTCTATTGCCATAATAGTGTGCTTGTTTTTTGAGTGTGAGTGAAGGTGAAGGGTGATAAGTAGAGGTCCATCATTAAGTGTGTTAGACATCAATTTAGATCTGGATGTGTTCATAGGTGATGTTGTGGTATCTCAACATCTAAGGTGGTTGTAGCCTCCTTTCAAGGTAAAACTTTCTAAAAGGTTTGATTGTTATTGCAGTTCAGCTAGATAGGTTTGGCATCACCTTATGGGATTGTAGTCTCACTAAATAGGGATTGTAGTTCCTTGATAATTTATAAATGGTCTAAATTAGATCTTATTATTATAGGACAATAGTCTTATTGAAATTTATAATTGGATTTATTCCCTAAGAGGGTTTCCCATGTATTTCATATGTTATGTGATTGATCTTGCATTATCTCTATTGTTCATTAATATGAATGTTGTATATGCTTCATGAATGCTTGTGATAGTTGATTAAATATTTGTAAATATTAGAATTTAAGTTGGATTATTTGGAATCACTTATTTAACCCCCCTCATTTAGTGATTGTACCCCTAACAATAGGAAGAGGATGAAGAGGAGTGATAAAAATCTCATCAGGATCTTTGACAAGATTCTAAAGAGTGATTTGATTAGTGGAGGGACACTCTATGTGCTCCACATATTGGTGTAGATCCCATGAAACATGCATTAATAAGTGACCATAGATATAGTTAAAAGAGTTGGTCCAATAATTATATTGACAAGGGTCATTGAGTAAAGGATTATGACTATATATATATATATATATATATATATATATATATATATATATATATATATATATATATATATATATATATATATATATATATATATGGCATAATGTCATGTTATATGAGCAAGCATTCCATGTGCATCTACCATGAAGCATAGTTGATGTTTCCAAGAAGAACACTAGAATAAAATCTATGTTTGTTTATTACTATTAAATAATTTTAACACTCAAGGTTAAAATTTCAACCCCTATAGTTAAAAAATTTCTTTTCATGTTTGTTAAACTTGTTCCTAACCTTGTCATGTCTTATGAGGTCTTATAATATTCTTTCTAAAACCTTTTTAGCAAAAATTAATGTTTATTTGATAAGATTAAGGTAATGATTGTTTTAGTCTTTTACTATCCTAGTTATGTCATGGTAATGAAAAAAGTGAGTCCAAATGGTGTAATAGGGTAATTATCTTCTTATAAAAGTCATTTCATGCCTTAATCAGCTTATACAAATATTTCATGTTATTTTGAAGAAGTTAATGTTCTTTTACAAACTTTAAGGTAAAGCATTATCAAGAAAAAGTTGTTTTTTAGATAACTCTCACATATTTCAAAGCCTAAAAATTGAATGATCCATTATAATACATTATTCCAAGTTATTGAATTAGTTATATAACGTTCATATATGTCAGGAGGCAAGAAAGTGGTCAAATTCTTGAATGGCAATGCTTAAGAAGCAATTTTAAGTCACTTGTATGGACTTCACATATCCACATCCAAATGAAAACATATTATAGGTGTATATTGGTATTGTATAGGTTATAAAAATGTTTAGATTGTAATTACATGCCCTGAGACCACAAAAAATGCTTCCTTCTCTCCACCACTCCATTGACAAGCTTACAAAGTATATTTTCATGTGAGTAGTACGACCATGAGAGAGAGAAAGTCAAGGTCTGATATGTTTAAAAAAAATGGGATCCTAGTAAGCTTCAAAATTATGGAATTTTTTTTTCCATCCCATCTCCTTTATGAACAAACACTAAGACTCGATGGTGGTCTAAAATAACTAGTCAACCCCAGAAACTCATTGTTTCTCCTTGAAATGGCATTTTGAAGACAGATTAATGCATGAGATAACTTTAAGAGGATATAAAGGACATTTTCAAACATATTCCATTATTTTCCAAGCTTTTTTTGCACATGTGAGCCCAATTTTGAAATAAAACTACTCGTTTACATAGCTTGCAGGGTAACTATCATGGTTTCTTTCAATTTTAAGTTCTTTAGCAATCAAAGACAATGGAGGAAGGTTTCACATAGTGTTTTAAATAATCCAAAATATATATAACTCCATCATGATTATCCATACTCATTCTAATGCCACTTTCTCTGAGCAATATACACTATTCTCAAGCCTTGAAGTCTATGTTTTAAAGATGTTTCTGAAAGTGGTTGGTAAAGGTCTTGTTTTCATTGTTCAGATATTAATGATGGTATTAACCAAATGATAAATATCTAGACATAAATTTAATAATATCTTAGCCTCAAAAAATCAATACTACATCATTTTTAAACCTAAATCATAAAGAATGTAGACCTATAGGTCAACATTAATGTGACGATGGTTGAAGTGTGAACTAGATATTGATTTTGAATATCTAAAAACTAGATAAATTCAATGTTTAACACTTTTATGTTTCAAGACTAAAATAAAATGTGTGCTCTCAAGATTCAATACTTAAGACACCTCTATGAAAGCTACAAGCATTGGCTTGGGAGACTTAGACAATTTGATGTTTTGAGTCAACAAAAAGAAGGTCTAAATTTTTTTGTGTGATATATAAGGAGGAAAATGAAACATTTTCAACAATATTACAAACTCCTATAATGCCTTTATTTAATTACCAATATATGGAGAAGAAAAATAATCCAATAGACCTATAGTTAGGACAAAAGAGCATACGTGTATGGTCAAGAAGTTAGAAAGTGATAATCAAATAGTAGAGGTATAATATGAATGTGAATAAGTTTTCATTAAAAATAAATTATTTTTATGTTGATAATTATCTAGTTTTGAGATGCCCAATTTTTCAAAGACTAACATTTAAAAGGCTCTCAACCATCATCTATAGTAGAGGATCAATTATGACAACAAATCCTATATTTATGAGGATATGAGATCTTAAAATTGTAGAGGATAAAATAGAACATAAATTACTCAAAATTTTATCAATGAACCTTTAATTTTCAATGATCATGATGGAATTCTTAAATCAAAAGAATACAGTCAAAATGTCAAAAGTAATTGCCTACAGGATTGCATCAACAACTTAAGATGATTTCAAACTTGAAAAGTAGAGAAAATGCATGGTATTAGAATGGGAGATTAGGTAAGTGGATGATCAAGATACAAGATTAATTTGAGGTTAAATATATCCAAAAAATATTGGATAAGGATGATCAAATCACTCAATCCAACCATGTAGGCATATAATAATTTTTGGTTCTTACAAGCATGTGTGTTTTTGTGATGAAAGACTATTTTATGGAGGGTGATATAAGAACATTATGACCCTAAGGAGGTGATAGGAACTTTAAAAAATTATTTCATGAAATAGTTTAAACCCTCTAATTATTAAAAATGGGCATATATTGTTAGCTAGGGTCACTAGCATTAGTTTACCTATAAATCCTTCCTTTGGATAACCCAAACTATATGACAAACAACTAATAGAATTTGGAAAATAAATGACTACATGAATAAAAATTTTAGTCACTAAAACTAAAAATGACTAAATTCTACTAGTTTTTTATAGCACAAATATAAAATAAAAAAACTGAATAAATGACTAATTTCATCATCAAGTAAAAAGCATAACTCATTAATTAGTCACACAATTAAAAATGACTAAATAGTTAGTCACAAATAAAAAATAGAGAATATGATATTAAAGTGGGTAATTAAAAATGTGTTTACAGACATAGCTCATGGATGTAGAGACCTAATTATTTCTACTACTAAGACTATATTATAAACACAACTTGACTAAGTCCATAAGCCACTACATCAAACTAGTTCTACTTTACTACTAAAATTTCACTAACTAAACAAATAAATTAATTAGACATTGAAAGCAATTAATAATATTTATTTCCAAATACTTCAATATTATTTATTTTACTTTAAAAATATTAATAATAATTACATTACGATATGAAATCGATTATTAAGGTGTCATTAAGTTGTGTGTGTTACCTATTTTCAGGGCTACAAAGAAGTGAGGCCTAATAAGAGATTTTGGTACAAAATGGAATATTGGAGAGAGTTTGATGACTCCAAATAATTTATTCTTGGTCTGATATGATATTAGGGTATCTTTCATGGAGATAAATTACCTTAATGAAGACAAAAGAATGAAATGGCACTTGTAAGTAAAGATTGGCATAATAAGGCTAAGGGGGCTTCAAAAAACTTAGGAATTGTAATCATCATCATAACATCAGTTATGAAGACACCTAAAAAAGTGTAAGGTGTGACTATTAATAAAATAATGTAACTCAAGGTGACTCAACAACCAAGAAGGCCATTTTTCATCTCAAAGTCCAAGAGGAGGGGTAGTTTTGAATAACAAGTACAAGATGTCATGCAAGATGAAGACCCTTATTCTAATTGTAGCATGAAAGAATATTTAGGATAACACACTTTGTTGGAGTTAAAATAACTAAGAGGGGTGTTAAATCAGTGATGCATGATATTGTAAATTTTAATAACAATTTTTTCAAACTCTTAATCATTGATCATAAATATTCATAAAGCATATAAGATGTTCATAACAATGAGTAAGAAAGATGATGAAATATCACACACACATCAAAATAAATGTGTGGAATACCCTCTTGGAGAATAAAACCAACTCTCAATCATAAAAAAACATGGACCACTAATCTTATAAGATTATCACAAACATGAGACCTTTTAGTGAAGCACCCACTTCACAAGGAGCATCCACCCCTAAGTGTGAAAAAGCACCCACTTATTCTAAATGTTCAACACCCACACAACACCTATGAAATCAATAGCTCCATAACACTAATTTCAAATCAATCTGATTGGGGAAGTAATGTATAATAGCTCTCTATCACCCTCTTCACACACTCAAATTTGTGCTCATATAATAAATTCATCCAAAATACCCTTTTTGATCTCTATAGTCTTCTTTGCTCATCCTAAATCATCTATGTACTTTATTCCATACACTAGGCACACTATCTCTAATCTCTCTCCTTCATCTCTATCTTTTCCCTCAATTCATGCACATACAACTCTATAAAGCATTGCCTTTGTTTCCACTACCTATAGAGTCTTTATGAATATTAGCATCTTGGTCAGCCATAAGACATGACTTCACCATTATAACATATATCATGCTAATACATATCTCAAATACATCCCCACATGTCAACAATAGCATTTATGGGTCATACTTAAGCAGCTATGCCTTTCAATTAGGCCTTAGTACCCCTTATAGGTCTCATGGAGACCTATCCACCCATATAGCACTCTATCAAGAAAATAAAGAACATAAGGTCACTTTAAATTACATGGGCCCCCCATATGATCTCAAATACATCTTCAAGTGATTTATCATAACAAAACAACCTTCTAATAAATCACAAATGCTTGAACAATATCATACACATAATAGCACCATGAATAAACATATAGTCAACTTTGAAGCACCATATATTTAAATGTATAGACATTCAGAACTTTTAACTAGGTTATATGGATGTGCCTTGAAATCCTCTAAATCTTTAATTTTTACTACATTAATAAAATTTTCTTGGATCAAAATATATAGCCCAAAAACTAAGCACTATTTTTCTTCACAAATTTGAATATTTCAATTCCAACAGTCACTCAAAAATTGTTAAACATCAAGCAAGTTGACCTCATCTCATGTACCCTAGCAACTTTGAAAAAATGTGATCCATCAATCTCTATGGATTATCTAGGTATTTATCTTGTAATGATTATCAATGATCAAATATCCTCTCTTCTACTATCATGTCATTAGGCAGCCCTACATGCCTTCTATGTACATTGACCTGGTGACTTTACCTGTATTATTGATCATCTGACTACATGATTATACATGAACCATTTATCTTCTTCCAAGCTCCATGAATAAAAAACTTATCACTAACACATTCACCTTTGATGTATTAAATTTTATACACACTTTTGGATCAAGATCCATGATTTAACATGCACTGTTAGATCTACTAGCTAGTTGAACTTAGACTTCAACATAGTTAAACTTAATGGTCTTTGGTCCATCACAGTCTGCTAGAAAAACTTTGAATATTTATATCTCAATATAGAAAACACTTTAGGACTCAAAATCTTTAGGGAACCTTTTTGTCACTATAGACAACATCATCATGAAAAAATTTGACCAAAGTTGAATTTATGAGTGCCTAAATTAAATTCACAAACTTGTTGGTTAATACATATATGTATGATGTGCAGTGATGGTCTAGATTCTCTCAAGCTAGAAGATGCTTGTTTATTTTTCCATGTGATCAAGTGAAACACCAGAGCTTCACCAAGACATCTATAAATGTGTCATGACTTCTTATTTGACTTCACAAACCCACAAATGTGTTATATCTCTACAAACCATCAATTTGATCACTTTGTTATTAATGCATTAGTACAACATGCCCTCTTTGAAATCAATGACAACCAAACATCAATGACTATGATCAACAATCTCCCCCTTTGTCCTTGATGGCAAAACACCATCATAATGACTTCGTATTTATTTTAACTGATCTCCTTCATTTTGATCTTTCTCCCCCTTTGACATTAATGACAAAGGTCTCTTCCTCAATATTAAAAAAAGCATTCCTCAACAGTATTTATGCATTCAATTACTATTAAGAAGCTTAGGATACTTACATACTTTCAAGCATATGAAACAATTGTTCCCCCATTGATATGCACCAATTTGAATTTGGGATTTTTTGATCCTTGGATCTATTTACATACATAACAAAAAATATATCTTTAATTATGCTTGAAGATTCAGTACCTTAAAAAAATGCATGACTTGGTTTGATTAAGACATCATATCAATATTCTTGTGTAGACATCTTCAAAATTTATCATGGCTAGAACATCTCACATATGCTCCCCCTTACATCATACACATTTTCTTCAAGCCACATAAGCTAACTAAGTTAGCTTCCCCTTAGCCAAAAATATCTTCAAATGATATTCTTTTTCTAAAAAATATTATCCTTGTCTTGACTAATCAACCTCTTGAACTAACATCTAAACTAATTTAACTTTCACAAAGTCCTTCATATACAAACATATCTTTCACAATCTCTTGCTTACCCTTTTCCTTCAATCTCTATACTAATTGGCACTTTGATCATTACCTAGTGAACACATACTTTTTTACATAAAAATATGTCTCCTTTATATGTAATAGAATATCTACATAACACCTCATTCTTAGTCAATCAATTAGAAACATCCATTCTCTGTCTACATTCCTTTAGAAATAACATCTTCATTCTAATGACCTATCTTCTCCTAAAACAATAATCAAAGCTCAACAAACACCCACCATGCTTATTATTTATGTTAAATTTCTCCTTGAAGCTTATAGAGAGACAACCATTTGACAATGTGAGACTAAAACTCCCAAAACATAGGAGATTCCCATATCTCCATGCTCTCACTTGACTTGCAGTCCTTTCTCATCTTCATATTGTCCTTTAATGAGTTCTCAACCTTAGTTTTTTATTTTATCTTAGGATCCTACTTGATTTATTTATCCATTTGGGAATATAAATATTGTTCCTTGATAATTGAGCTTATTTCATGTTCTATCATGGTAAATAATTCATTTTGAGCCTAGTTTTCATTTACCTATTTAGGCGTCCATTCACTATGACTCCTCTTCATGTTAGGATTAATATTTGAAGTAGACTACTAATAATTCTTACAGAACATTTCTATTGGACCTCACTCATGATAATTGAAACAAATGATATTTTATCAAATTGTGCATACCTTGTGATTGATACATATGATGATTCCTTGTAGTTTCATGAATTCCTTCATGTACCTAATCATTTGATCTCCTGACGAAGATATTACAAAACTTTGCAATATGACAAAATCATTGATACTTTTAGCAAAATATGTCATTCTTTCCTTGTGAATTTATTGAGTGTATTGAGTGATGATTTTCTTCATGCTTGCCATTATATTACTCATAATTCAATTTTCTTGAAATCATGGCTTCAAGTTGATCTTATTTAAGATCAAAATCTTCAATAATTAACTTTTTATTCTTATATTTTGTCTCCTTAAAAACCTTGAAGGTTGATTCCTTCTTAGGAGGTTTGTTTTCATCAACTCTCATTTCATAGGAAGTAAGGATGCCATGTAGTTCATTCATCTTCAACTAAGTGAGATCATGAATTTATTCTACAACAAAAACGTTTGAATCAAACTTGAGAGTAAAAGTCCTCAATACCTTCTGTATTATAGTACCTTCATCAATTATCTCTCCAAGACCTCTAATTATATTTAATACCTCATAAACCCTTATAATATAGGATGCCATAGTGTATTCATCCATTTTGAGACCTTCAAATTACCTTTAATATGTCTACAACTTGGCCAATTTTACCTAAGATTATCCTCCATAGATAGTCAATAATTTGACCCAAATTTCCTTAACAGACATAAAATGGATCACTTTGGTGAACTCAACCTTGAATACACAAAAATGATAGCGTTCATATTTTTTTATTATTTTCACTCAACTTCTTGTCAAAATCACTAGTTGAAAGAGTAGTTGGTGTAGCATAACCATCCATGACATATTGCCAAATATCAAACCCTAGACATATGTTGTATGTGCTCATCCTTGTACTCTAAAAAGCATAATTTTACCCATTTAACAATGATTCTTGCTTAGTATAAAAACCTTGCATCTGTGGACTTGCCATATTTTACCTTGGATCCCTTTAAATAGGTTAAACTTGCAATGATGGTCCTATTATGATATCAATTTTTAGGTGGTAAAATCATTGAGAGGGGAGTGAATTATTAATGCAAGATATTTCAAATTTTAATTTCAATCCTTTTAAACTCTTAATCAATGACCACAATAATTCATAAAGGATATAATATGTTCATAACAATCAATAAGAATGTTGATACAAGATCACACACATGACACAAGAACTACATGGTAAACCCTCTTGGGAAATAAAACCCACTCTCAAGCCTACAAAAACATGAAATACTTGTCCTATAATATGATAAAAAACATGAGACCTTTTAGTGAAGGACCCATTTCACAATGAGCACCCACCCCTAAGAAAGAACAAGCACCTACTTGTTTTAGATGTTGAGCACCCACATAACACCTATGAAATCAACAGCTTCAAAACTCTGATTACAAATCAATATGATTGGATAAATAATATATACTAGATCTCTATCACCCTCTTTACACATACTCAAACTTGTTCATACACGTAATGTATCTAAAATACCCTTTTGGATCTCTCTAGTCATCTTCACTCATAATAAATCATGTCTATACTTCAATCCATCCACTGAGCACACTATCTCTAATTTCTCTCCTTCTATATATTCTAATCTCTCAATTCATGCACATACAACTTTAGAAACCATTACTATAGTCTCCACTATTTATATAGTCTTTATGAATATTACCTTCTTGGTTGGCTATAAGACATGAATTCACCATTCATGCATCTATCATGCTAAGACATAGCTCAAATGCATCCTCACATGTCAGCTATATCATTTATGGGTCTTACTTAAGTAACTAAACCTTTCAATTAGGCCTTATTAGCCTTTATAGGTCTCATGGAGACCTATCCACTCATTTAGCACTCTATCAAGCAAATTAAAAAAATAGGATCATTTTCAATTACATGGTCCCCTCCATATGATATATAAGACATCTTCTAGTGATTACTCCTCCAAAACACCCTTGTGCTAAAGCACAAATGCTTGAACAATACTATATACTAAGTATCATAATGAATAATCATATAGTCAACTTTGAATCTCCATCTATTCATTCATACAAATATTCAAACCTTCTCACTAGGTTCTTTGGATGCTCCTTGAAGTCCTCTACAACTTTGATTTTTAATTTATTAATAAATTCCTCCTTGATCAGACTATATCACCAAAAATTGAGCACTAGTTTTCTTCACAAATTTGAATATTTGATTTTCAATGGTCACTAAGCAATTGTTAAACACCGAACATATTGACCTCATCTCATTCACCCTAGAAACTTTGAATAAACATGTTCCATCGATCTATATGGATTTACTTGGTTATTATCTTGATATTTTCATCATTGATCAAAGATCCTCTCTTTCATGATCATGCCACTTGGCATCCTCATGTGCCTTTTGTGCACATTGACCTATTGAGTTGTCCCACACTATCGATCTTCTGACTACACAATCATCAGGGAACCATTAATCTTATATTAAAACTCCATGAATGTGAAAATTTTCACTAACACATTCATCCTTGACATATTGACATTTATGAAAACCATTAAATCAAGATTTATGATTTAATGTGAATAGTTAGATCTACTAACTCGTTGACCTTAGACTTCAACGTAGTTAAACTTGATGGTCTTTGAACCATCATAGTCTTCTAGAGAAACTTTGAATATTTATTTCTTTAGATAGAAAACACTTCAGGACTCAAATTCCTTAGGGTACCTTCTTGGCACTATAGACAACATCACCATGAAAACATTTCACCAAAGTTGACTTTTTGATTGCCTACAATAAATGCAAAAACTTTTTGGTTTATACATATCTACATGATGTTTAGTGATGGTCTATCTTATCTCAATCTAGAAGATGCTTGTTTCTTGTTCCAAGTCATCATGTGACATACCAGAGCTTCACCAAGACATCTATGGATGCCTCAAAAATTCTTATTTATCGTCATAAACTTGTAGATGCGTTGTATCATTGTAAATCATCAATCTAATCACTTTGTCTTTAATAAATTAGTATGTGAAGCACTATTTGACATCAATGACAATAAAACATTAGTTACTATGCTCAAAAATCTCCCCATTTTTTATTGATGGAAAAACACCATCAAAATGACTTCTTATTTATTTTAATTGAGCTCCTTCATTTTGATCTTTCTCCCCCTTTGACATTAATGACAAAGGTCTCTTCCTTAACATGCCAATAATCATTCCTAAAAAATATGTATTCATTCAATTACTATTATGAAGCTCAAGATACATCCTTTTAAGCATATAAAACAATTTCTCCCCTTTTATATGCACCAATCTAAACTTGGGATTTTTTAATCCTTGGACCTATCTATATATAAAAGTCACAAGCTCTCTATGATTATTCATGAAGATTCAATACCTTGTAAAAATACATGACTTGGTTTAATCAAGACATCATATCAATCTTCTTGAGTAGATATCTTCACACTTCATTATGACTAGAACATTTCACATATTCTCACCCTTACATCATGCACATTTTTTTCAAGCCACACAAGCTAACTGAGTAATATCCCCCTTAGAAAAACATATCTTCAAATGATATTCTTGTTCTATAAAAAATTATCCTTGTCTTTAATGATCAACCTCTTGAACTCATATCCAAATTAATTTAACTTTCATAATGTCCTTCATCTACAAACATGTCTTTCACAATCTCTTTCTTACCCTTTGCCTTCAAGCTTTGTACTGATTGTCACTTTGATCATTACCCAGAGCACACATACTTATTTACAAAAAAAAATATCTCCTTTATATGGAATAGAATATCTAGATAACACCCCATCCTTGATCAAACACTTGGAAACTTCCATTCTCTACCTACAGTCCTTTAGAAATAACATCTTCATTCTAATGACCTATCTTATCTTGCAACAATAATCAAAGCTTAACAACATCCACCATGCTTTCTCTTTATGTTAAGTGTCTCCTTGAAGCTTAGAGAGAGACACCCCTTTGACATAGTGAGACTAAAAGTTCTAAAAATCAAGAGATTCCTAATATCCATGCTCTTACTTGACTTATAGTCCTTCATCATATTTAGATTATCTTTGAATGAGTTCTCAACCTTAGTTGTCTCTTTTATCTAAGGATCCTACTTTGTTTATTTATCCATTTAAGTAGATAAAACTTTTTCCTTGATACTTGAACTTGTTCCATGGTTTATCATGGCAAATAATCCATTTTGATCATGTTTTTCATTTGCCTATTTATGCATCCATTCACTATGACTCCTTCTCTTCATGTTAGGATTAATATTTGAAGTAGAAATCTTGATCATTCTTGTACAACCTTTTTATGTGACCTCTCTCATGATAATTGAAACAAATGAGATTTCATAGATTTTCCATACCTTTAGATTGAGACATATAATGATTCCTTATAGTTTCACGAATTCATTCATGTACCTAATAATTTGGTCTCTTAAGGAAGATATTATAAAAATTTACAATATAACCAAATCCTTGACACTTGTAGAAAAATATGTCATTATTTCCTTGTGAACTTTTTTACTGTCTTGAGTGATGATGTTCTTCATGTTTTCCATTGTCTTGCTCAAAATTCCATGAAAATTCATTCCTTGAGGATATTTTATAATATGTTGACATGTGACCAAATTGATTGCAAGAGTAACAATGACCATATAAATTTTCATACCTTATAGAATTTGGTTGTTTGATCTGATTTATCTTTATTTTGCTAACACCTTCATTCTTATACTGATGATTGATCTTCAAAGTTTGATTATCCTTATTCACATCAGCCTTTATCTTGTCTTGGGTCACATACTTTTGTTCTTCTTTGTATCCAAGGCTAAATTTATCACTAGCATACTTTTAACTAATCATAATGTTATCAAGATCATTTGAGCTCTTTGCAAACATGACAAATGAATACACCTTACAAGATGTGTTGTCTAACTCATATTTTAGTGACTTAATTTCAATCACATACCTTAATATCTCATTTTCTTTGGTTTTCAAGATTGTAGACATAGTTTTTATTTGACTATTGAGATGATTTATAGTATCTTCTTGTTATCTAGTGACATCATTAAATATTGCTTCAAACACAATGAATTTTTCTTCATACTCCTTGATTTCTGACATCATCTCTTTTTTCTTTTTCTTCTCAATATTTAGATCTTTAAGAGCATTCATCAATTCATCCTTATAGACTGAATCATCAGTTTAATCTTTGATCATAACTAGATTTAGTTTCATCTACAAAGATGATATCTCTAATTGATACATAACACACTCTTCATCCTTATTAGTTACATCTTCATTAAGAATTAAAACTTGAGTTTCAATCTATTATGTGATCTCATCATGCTTTTCAACTTCATTACACATTCTTCCTTCAAAAATATCAATTTGCTCTTTATAGTATTTAATCAAGGAATCTTGTTTACTATTCTTTATTTTTAGTAACTTTATTTTTTTCCATAATATCAAGATATTTATCTTCAAGAGTGACTTTATCATCTTTTTCCTCTGAGCTATCTCCACCAAAGAAATCTTGACTTAAATACCATTCACCTTCATCATCATTAAGAGCCATGAATAATTTTCCCATGTCCCCATTATGAAAAGAATCATCACTGTCATATGTGTTTACATCTTCTCCTGCATATGAGTTATTATCTTTTTCATGGTAAAGGATCTTACTACCTTTTTATGATTCCTTCTTTCCATTTTTCTTACTGAATAACTTTTTTTACTTGTTAGGACCCTCAAATTTCTTGTATTCATCCTCATGAGAGTCTTTGTGATCTTATTTATTTTCAAACTTCTCTATACCTATATGTAGCTACAAAATGGCCAACTTTATCACATGAATTTTTTTGAAAGGAAGTATCTCTTCATACATACCAGATCTAACATTCAATTTTTTTCATAATCATGGCTTCAAGTAAATCTTCATTAAGATCAAAATATTTAATACTTAACTTGTTCTTCTTGTATTTTGTCTCCATAAACAACTTGAAGGATGTTTCCTTCTTAGGACATATTTCTTCATTTACTCTCATTTCATAGGTAGCAAGGATGCCATGCAGTTCATCCATCTTAAACTAAGTGAGATCTGGCTTTTTTCTACATTAGAAACCTTTGAATCTAAATTGAGTGTAAGTCTCCTTAATACCTTTTTTACTATAATGGTGCATACTTAGTAGAAAAACCCTGCATCTATTGACTTGCCATATTGTACCTTAAATCACCTTCAAGTGGTTAAACTTGTAATGAAGGTATTTCTCTAATACCAATTGTTGGAAGTATAGTCACTAAGAGGGGGAGTGAATTATTGATGTAAGATATTTCAAATTTTAATTGTAATCCTTTTAAACTCTTAATAGATAACCACAATCATTCATAAAGCATACAATATTTTCATTACAATGAATAACCAAGATGATGTAGATCACGCACATAACATAAGAACTACATGGGAAAACCTCTTGGGGAATAAAACCCACTCCCTGGCCTGCAAACACATAGACTACTAGTCCAATAAGATGATCACAAACCTGAGATATTTTAGTGAAAAACACACTTCAAAAATAACACCCACACCTAAGTATGAATAAGCACCCTCCTTTTGTATATGTTGAGCACCCACAAACCACTAATGAAATCAATATCTCTAGAACTCTGATTAGAGAAACAATTTATAAAACTTCTCTATCACCCTCTTCACATACACTCAAACTTGCTCATATAATAAATTCATCTAAAATACCCTTTTAGATATCTCAAGTATTCTTTGCTCATCCTCAATCATCTTTTTACTTTAATCTATCCACTAAGCACACTATCTATGATCTCTCTCCTTCATCTCTATCTTCTGCTCTCTCAATTTATGCACATACAACTCTAGAAACAATTGCCTTAGTCTCCACTATTTATAGCGTCTTTATGAATATTAGTTTCTTAGCCAACCATAATACATGCCTTCACCATTAAGACATCTATCATGCTAATAAATTACTCAAATATATCTTCACAGGTCTACCATAGCATCTATGGGTCATACATAAGTAGCTACACCTCTCAATTAGGCCTTAGTAGCCCTTATATGTCTCATGGTGACCTATCCACCCATTTAGCACTCTATCGAACAAATTATGAACATAAGATCCTTTTCCATTAGATGGCCTCCCTCCATATGATATCTAAGACAGATTCAAGTGATTGATCTTGCCAAAAAACACTATTGTTAAAATAAAAATGCTTGAACAATATTTTGTACATAGTTGCACCATGAATGAACATATAGTCAACTTTGAAGTTCCATTCATTTAAATATAAAGACATTAATACCTTATAACTAAATTATCTTGATATGATTTTAAGTCCTCTACAACTTTCTTTTCAAATTCATCAATAAATTCGTCATGGGTCAAAAGCTATAGACCAAAAACTAAGCATTAGTTTTCTTCCTAAATTTGAATATTTGAATTCCAACGGTCACTAATCAATTATTAAACATCAAGCATGTTGACCTCATCTCATTCACCCTAGCAAATTTGAATAAACTCACTCTATTAATCTCCATGGATTAGCTCGATCTTTATCTTGTAATGGTCATCATTGATTGGAGATCCTCTCTTCCATGATCATGCCATTTGGCAACCCTACATACCCTCTACACACATTGACCTTTTGACTCGACCCATACCATAGATCTTCTGACTACATGATCATCCATGAACTGTTGATCTTATATTCAAGTTTCATGAATATGACACTTGTCACTAGCACCATCTTTTACATATTTAATTTTATGTGCATCATTGGATCAATATCTATGATTTAGCATACACCATGATATCTATTGATTAGTTGACCTTAGACTTCAATGTAGTTAAAATTGATGGTCTCTGGGCCATCACCGTCTACTAGAGTAACTTTTAAGATTTATATCTCAAGCTAGAAAACACTTTAGGACTTTAAATATTTAGGTATCTTCTTGCCACTATAAAAAAACATCACCATGAAAACATTTGACTGAAGTTGACTTTTTGAGTGCCTAAAATAAATGCACAAAATTAATGGTTTATACATATCTACATGATGTGCAATGATGGTATGGCTTCTCTCAATATAGAAGATCTTCATTTCTTGTTCCAAATGATCAAGTGACACACTAGAGCTTCACCAAGACATCTATAGATGCCTCACAACTTCTTCTTTGTCCTTATAGACCTATAAATGTGTTATATCTCTATAAACCATCAATCTGATCACTTTGTCATTAATGTATTAGTACAACATGCTCTCTTTGACATCAATGAACATCAAACATCAATGAATATACTCAACACACTTCTCCTTCAAGCCCTGATGGGACTATTTATAATTCCTTATTTGTAACTCTCTTGAGAGACACTTGGTAACATCATTATCATATGCCCTTGTCTCTCACTTTACTATTAATTTAGATTTGATAGGCTATGTTTATATCCTCCACCTAGTTATGGAGAATCCCTTCCCATTTACAAGCCTTTTATCAATTATAAAATTCTATTTTACCTCCTCTTTTGATTAGTTTTAATGTGGGTGCATGACTAGTTGATCTTATCAAGTGATTATCTTTACTTCATTGGTATGTTTTACTTGTATAGAATTCATATTTAGTTTAAAATTATTTTTACAAGTCTTGTGAAGTGTCTAGGTGAGGTGTGTATTTCGAGTGATATGACTTTTCATTAGTGTCATTTCATGACCTATTGACTAGTCCTCCTAGCTCAAACATATTTCACTATCTCCAAAATTAAGTGTTGATGTAGAGAGGCAAATTAAGAGTAGTATTTATTGCATATTAGTATTATGATTGAAGTGAAAATTTATCTAGTTGTTATTGGTCAAGTATATTTGGTACATCTCCTTTATTAGAATAGCTTTCTCTCTCTTTTCCTACCAAGTTGGTAGAGTAGTTAATGAACCTAAGTGATAAGTCAACGGGATCCATACCTATAACCTATATATTAAATAAAACGTTAGGCCACCCATAGCCTAGGATTTCATCCATGTTATTCCAAATTTGGAAGGCTTGAGCTACCTTCAAAGGGTGAAATTTTGGTTGATACTAATTAGAACAACCAAATTTCTTTTTGTATAAATGTTTCTTAGAAATTTTTTTTTATTCTCCCTTAAAATATTTTTTTGAAATTTTGAAAATGTAAAATTTGACCTTCTATTTACTAAAATAATATCCTTGTAAGTAAATTTTATGATAATTAACCTGATGAATTCATTTTGTGACTTTATATGTTCCTATCACTCAGCATGATGATTCATCTCATGAAATGATTTTAACCAAATTTTAAAATATATTTATACAGTTGCATAAATATATTCAATGACAAACTTTTCATTAATTTCATGCATAAAAAACTATGTTCAAAAGCAATTCCCGCCCCCCCCCCCCCCAAATAATGGAGGCACATTATAAGTATTTTTAATCAGTCTACCCTTAAATACCTTATGAAATTAAGAATCCAACCAAGTATATAGTACTAAAACAATAATATAAAAGCCTCATCATTGAATTAATTTCCTCTCTTCTTGTTTTTCATTTAAAAATGTCTTCTATTAATTATTACGTAATATATAACATTGGTTATCGCTAAAAAGCGGTCATATGTAATCATACCCTTTGAGTAAAAATTGCATTGATCTTGTGAAATAATAAAAAAATTCAAGAGAACCATATTACATAAGGTTATTAAGTAACACAAGCAATCATAATAGTTAGAGGTGGAAAAAACCCATCTCTTTTATCACCCTAACCATCACCAATAGGAGGATCCATTATATCAGAGATCAACACTCACCCATCATTACTAATGTTTTTTTCTTTTCTTTTTCTTTTTGTCATGTTTGTTATTGGACATAATAATGGATAGTCAAATAATTTTATCTTACAATTCTACCACCCATGTAATAGACTCGAGAACCATGTGCCCAAAATCATGATCTCCACTATTACGAATAGTTAAAGGCCATCAATAATGTAGTAAGAAACTCCATGAACATAATGAATGAACCCCGCTATAATACCCATGCCCATGACCTTTTTAATGATACCATTAATGAGGAGAGTTAAAGGGCACTTGACTAATATCACATAGAGCACTCCTCCAAGGATCCAAAGGAGTTGACAATGCTCCACCTTCCATCTAACTTTTTTTTCCTAAACTTAATCTTGAGGCATGCCATTACAAATAAATAATACCTTTTAATCAACAAAAAATAACCATCAATATAAATATGATTAAATATAATATTTTTTATTTCTTTCTTTCCATAGTTGAAAGAATATATAAAATCAAAAAAAGTTCCAAATATGATTATATTATGCATGTAAAATGGTGAAATGTCCTAAAAGGACAATTTTCCATATGAAAAAATGGAATAAATAGTTTAACAAGAGTTTGGATCCATCCCCAAACTTATTGACCATGATGGTAAAACCAAAAGAGGTATTTGAATCTCTCAGTAGATGGTAACTAAGACATAGAGGGTTTAAATCCCTAAGTACAAAAGCTACTCACCAAGAAGAAAACCTAGATAAATGATGAAGCAAAATAAATGATCTTTCTTATGGCTCAATGATAAACTTCCAAATGTTAGTAATTATCCTACTCCAAGTAGACTCAAATGAATCCAACCTCCAACGAGAAATCAAGGTTACAAATTATATATGTTAGGGGGATAAAATTTG